>PVIA01006542.1:0-96236 GCA_004024845.1 Tonatia bakeri | reverse complement strand
TCCCTCCCTCCCTCCCTCCCTCCCTCCCTCCCGTGGACTTCCTGGGAAACGGGAAGCATCCTGAGATAGTCCTTTAAAGGCTGCTCTTTCTGGGGCTAGCAACGACCTCTGAGAGTCCACCTCGTTGTCACACATGGACTCCCACTGAGGTCACAGCTGTTGCCTGGAAGAAATTGGCTGGAAGTCAAGTATCTTTAAACCAGTCTGGGTACAGGGCCACCCCCCCCCACCCTGAGAGCTGTTGGGCTCCCGGATCTGCCCCTTGTGTGGCGAGTACAGATCCTGGGCTCCATCTCAGATTTGCAAGACGAAGAGCTTTCCTTTTTATCAAAGTCATGAGCCCATATCCTATTGGGTTGAGGGGCTGAAACTCCACCTCGGTCCATCCAGTGCACCACTCCCCACCACCACCCAGCAGGCTTCGAGGAGAAGGGTTTCCTGATTGGGGACAGGGTGGTCAGGGTGGGGGGAGTAGTTGGAGTGGTGGCACTGGGGGATCCTGTAGAAGGGCAGAGTCCCCTGGAAGCTGCCCGCTCCCCACCTCCAGATTTGTGGGCCCCAGGAAGAGGGTGCGACCCGGGAGAGAAAATGCCCAGGTGGTGAGGGTTGGCCGCCCGGGCCTTGCACAGCCTCACTGACAGAGCCTGCTCCAGGGGAGAGCGTGGGAGAAACAGAAAGGCTCGCAGCCACTGCACAGCACTGTTCCGGCAGGAGTGAGGCTGTGTCTGTGGGGCCTTCACGGACCCACATCCGAAGACCGAGTGGGGGTGACAGGTATCCCAGTGGGTGCCTGCGCGGGGTGTCGAGGGGCAGGCAATGGCCACACCCCTTCTCCCCCCTGGGGTCGGGCACTGCGCCAGGCCCATGGCACTTGAACACAACTTGGGGAGGGAGACGCAGGTGGATACAACCTCAATGGACTGAGCTACAGTTTTGTACCCGCAGCAAACTGGGAAGTTAAATCAAGTTGTGTTTTGGAAAAATATAGAACGTTACCACTCATGCGCACCTGAGTTTGTGAAGCTAGGGTTGTGTGCTGACTTTAATAAAGTGAGGATTTATTTAAAAAAGAAACCTAGAAGCGTCTTGTGGAAATGGAAATCAGTAGGCAGTGTGTCCAGGCTTCAGGGAGGGAGGAAGCCAGCAGGCGGCTCTGGTCTGTGGCTCCGGCTGTCCCTTCTGATCAGCTTTCTCCGCGACACGGCGCCAGCCTCCTCTCCGCAGAAAACGAGACAGCCGCTGGTGGCTCTTTCTTTCAGCTCTCTCTCCTGGCTCACGGTCCGTTTCTCTGTGTTTTGGGTGAGCTCTGGTGGGCGCGTCAGTCTGCTCCGTGAGTAAGAGCCCTCTGTGCACCCGTGACTTGGCGGTCCCATGCCTACCGTGGCGCCGTTGCTTCCTGGTGCCTCTGGGCTGAAAGCTTTGTCGAGAAATCGGCTTCGACATTCTTATTCCCTGGAGCCAGGCCCGTTCCACCAGGGACCCGTCCCGGTCCGACCCCGAGGGGTTAGGGTGTGCGGGTCAGGTAAACCGGACACGGCTGCTCACCCGGGTCTTGCCACGGGGGGTGCACGGGCTGGACAGCCCTGGAGGAGAGCGTTGGCCCGTCTCTGACTGACCTTTGTTCAAAGTGCTGCCGCACGCGTCTCCTGTCCTCTGCAACTTCCTTGGAAGCCGGGGCTCCGATTAATATATCTCGCACGCACTGTTGCCTCTGCATGCCTTTGGTGTTCCAGGGAGTTCCACGGAGGTTTGCTGAATGAATGCACGTCTCTCTCTCCCTATACCTCCATCTCTCTACACTCACCCTCTGTTCTCTATCCCTTCGTTTCTGAGGGACCAGAGTTCAGGTGAAAACCGGAACAGTAATTCCTGATGCTGGGTGAGTGGCAGCCCAAGTGTCTGGATTCATGTGTGACCCTCATGTGGGCGACTTTTTGACCGGACACTTGAAAGGGACTTCCCTATGGTTGCCATGTTCATAGCTGGGCTTTCCCTAACCACCTCGCTTCCAAGTTTCTCATTAGTTTAGAGCCATCTTAATGGCCATGGACATTGGCCGGAGACCATTCAGTCTCTGAAGCATTTAAGGGGTAGATTAGTGCTGATTTAGGGAAGAGGACCTGGGGTGCTCTGCAGGGAGACAATTCCTTGTCCCTTTTGGACACTTTGAGAGGCTTTTCTGAGTGAAAAGCTCCGTGTTTATTAGCAAACACCGCCCTGGTCTGAGTTAACTTCAAGCATCTCAAGTTTCTTGGCATGACGATTGAAAACACTCTCTCTGAACGGGTGGCCCAGTGCCGGTCATGACAGATCTGAATCGTGGAAGTGTGAGCCTGAGGGGAGTTCATAGAGCATTTCATGCAGCCCTTTCATTTCATTTATTTATTATTTATTTTTTAAATTCTTACCCAAAGATATATTTATTGATCTGAGAGAGAAACAGTTGGTTGCCTCCCGTACATGCCCTGAGAGGGGATTGAACCTACAACCTAGCTATGTGCCCTGACCAGGGATCGATCCCACAGCCTTCTGGCGCACAGGACAATGCTTCAACCAGCTGAGCCACCTGGCCAGGGCAATGAGCCTTTTCGTTCTATAGGGGAGGAAACTGCAGCTGCTATAGGGTATGTGACTTGTCACCCACCTGGAGACACGACTATTGCCCCCGACCTATTCCAGGTCCAGGGCCTTCAGGCCCAAGAGAGTGAGACTGCTGTGGGCGGTGGGGGATGCTGGAGATGACTCGCACGGGGTGCTGTTGTGATTTATGATAACAGACGTATCCTTGGTTTAGTGGTTGAGGAGCTGTCGTCAGTGGTGAGCCCCCCACAGTGGTTAGGAGTAACAGGTTTGTCCAGAGCAGGGAAAATTGACCCCTTTTTGGCTGGTTCCCTTTCTAGCTGCCTGTCAGCCCAGCAGACGGCTCATTTCTTGCTCGCCAGTCAGACATAACTGATAAAGTGCCCAGCATTTCGGGTGGAGGGGAAAGCAACTGTAAGACAAGTGAGTGAGGCAGGTGAATGCTGTGAGGGTCTCATGGGGGCCTGGGGACCCCTGGCAAGGCTGTGGCAGCTGCTTTGAAACCCCACCCTATTTAGTGTAAAGCTGAAGAACCCAGCGAGGAGGAAAGGGCCGTGTGGAATGAGGCGCGGGACCACTGCAGACCTCAAGGGCACCTCTCTGCTTCCTTGGCGCTTGGCTTCATGCTTGGACCTGAAAAAGATCTTAGTTCATCCTCACAGCAACTACAGGAGGTAGAAGCGGGACGGGGCAGGTGGAAGGACTTGCCCTTGGGCACTCGGGGAGGACCAACACAGAGCCGGGGGTCCTGTCTTTCATGACGACATGGCAGCTTGTAGAGCTGCTCCGTCCCACCCCAACCCTGTGTGGTTTGTGATAGTCTAGGATGGGGAAGAGGCCCCCCAGCTACCCTCACAGGTGAGGTGACCGACGCGGGCGGAAGAGAGCTCGTTCCTGCAGGCACTGTTCAGACCGGTCTGCAGAACTGCCCCTCCCCTATAGTGGGGCGCTGGCGTAGCTCCCCACCAAGTTCCTCCGCCCTGTTTGAGCAGAGTCACTGTGAGCATTCATTCTCGCCTGCCATGGGCACACCCCGGCGCCCATCCAGGGGCCAGGCACGGTCCCGGACCCAGAGTCAGCCCCATGCAGTCGGCTGCTGGGGCTGGTGGGAGAAAGCCAACAGCATGTAGGTACTCATGAGGGCCATGGGAATGGGAACTGGGGGCAGACGGTGTCCACGACACACAGGCTACACGTCCATCGTCACTCAGCTGGATGCCTGCTCCTCCTGTCAGGCCCTGCGAATCCGTGGCCTGCAGAGTGAACAGGGGAGCTGATGGGACGTGGAACATTCTGGGATTACAGGTGGTTAAAGCTTTTCTGCTCATCAGTAATGGAACCAATGGGCTCGCTCACTGTCTCAAGTCACCAAACCCCAGAAAAGACAGGGTAGAGCTGGCTCCCAGCCTTGCTGAAAACCCTCATGTCTGTTCTCTTTTCTTATGCACTGATCTCTTTTAACAAGCGGAGACTGGACTACCTATGTTTGCCGGTGGGTGGAGCAGACCCTCTTCCTTAGGAGGCACCCTGAAAGTTTCAAATCGAAGCTGATTGGCTGGGCTGGGACTCAAGTGCTCACCCCCTAGCCAATCACTGTGGCCTGGAAAGGTCAGCACAATTCACACCAGCTCCCATTTTCAACATGGAGTGGCGGCAGGATGGGGACAGGGAGCAGTCCCCTCTCCCTCCGGACTAACCCAGAAGTCTGTGAGGGCCCCCGGAGAAGGGACCCCTGCTGGGCAGTGGGGGCAACCTGCTCAGGAGTAAAATTATGGACCATCTGCTGTGGAAAAAGTCAGAACTGGATTCTGTGCTTAAAAAGCACTTGATTACAGAACTGAACTCAGGAAAGGAAGGGCAAATGAAGTCATCTTTAATTTTATGAGTAACAAAAAGTGTAACTACCATCAATCGCCTTTTTTAGGACACGCACTGGCATTTGGTCAAACTGCGATGTTGCCGAGAACACAGTGGTGGAGACGCAGCCACCGCCCAGGGAAGCTGGTGGAGAAACTCCCGGCTCCTGCGGGTGGAACCCTGTCCGGCCCGGCCCTGCTCAGATCTAGGTTCCTCGGAAGCCTCTGGCTGCGACCTTCGACCTCCTGGAAGGCCCTTCCTCTCCCTGAGCACGTGCCCAAACGGGGGAGGGGCAGTGTTCCCGCACAGGACTCTTGGCCTTGATTAATTCATCGGACTGGAAGTTGCTCCAAAAGTTCAGTGATATCAGTTGAGGGACCATCTTTTCAAATAGATAAACTGAAGCCCGTATTTGACTCCCTACTGGGGACTTGGCCGGCAACCCAGGCATGTGCCCTGTCTGGGAATCGAACCAGAGACCTTGTGGTTTGCAGCCCATGCTCAATCCACTGAGCTAGATCAGCCAGAGCTATTTGAGGGTCAGTTTATTTTCCCTGCCCCCGTTCTCATTCATCCATTGCTCACTATACGGGACCGAGACCCAGGCCCACACTGTGGATGCGGCCATTCGCACGCTGCCTGCCTTCTGGTTCTCACTCCGGCCAGGGCGAGTGTTAGGGTACTGGCCGCCCCCTCCCCCCGGGAATTCTTCTTCCTCCATTTGTCACCATCGCCTGCTGCCACACTCGGCTGCATCACAGACCTCGCAGAGCAGGGCGGGGACCCCGGAGTCGGTGCCCTGGGTGCCTTCCCCGGCTCTGTCCCTCCCCCACCCCCAACCCCGCGCCATCGGCCGGGAGAAAAGGCCGGGTCCGCCCAGGGATCCTGGAGTGGGGCTGAGCGTGGACTGGCCGCCACAGCGGTGCGCGGCGAAGACCCTCCTTCCAGCGCGGCCCCTCGCTGGTTGGGGGCGGCGCCCCCGGCCCGGCTGCGGGTCCAGCGGCGGGGGCGGCGGGGCGGGGCTGCGCAGGTAGCTGGCGGTGCCCCCCGGAGAGCGCTGTGCGGGGCCGCGGCGACGGGGTGGGGAGGATCGGGCTGCGGCGACCCCGACCTTGACTCCGGGGCTGGGCGGGTGGGGGCGGGGACGGCTTGGCCTGTGCCGGGGCTTCTGCGCCGCCACGGAAACTACCAGCCCCAGACTCCGGGCAGCTCCGAGGTCCCCGGGCAGCTCCGAGGCCCCCCTGCCACCCTCCGCGCGGTCGCAGAACCGGACCCGGGCCGCACTCCGACCAGCGGAAGGAAGGGCATCCCCAACCGCGCTGCGAGCTGTGCGCCCTCCCCGACCCTTTCCAGCTCTGCCGCGCCCCCAGGCTCCGGCGGTCACGGGAGCGCACGTGACCGTCAGGGCTCCCGCCTTCATCTCATTCGTGAAATCCTTCGGGCACCAGCTCTTGTTGCCTGAGGCCTCCACGTGCGCGCTTCAGAGCTCCGGGCCCAGCTCTCTGGAAAGGGCTTTACCTTTCCACGCCGCCTCTTGGAAGCCGGATCCTAATTATCGAGCCGTTTCTCCTGATTGAGCCGGGTCCCCCGGGCCTTCGCGCCCCCTCCCCTGGCTCTTTAAAATGTTATTCCGTTCAACAAAAGACTTACTCCGAGACCTTTCTAAAGGACACATTCTCAGTCATTCTCAGACACTCAGACACTGGCCTTGCGTCCCCAGTGTCCGGTTCGATTCTGGACGCCAAAGGCCTTCGGTCGAGGCTCAGGCAGTGTCATTGCTGCCCGCAGGGCCCGAAGGTCGCACCCGCAGCTCCGCAGTGACGGGCCTGCGCGGACCCACCGGCTGCAATAGTGGCCTCACCAGGCTCCCGGCTCCTCTGCCCTGCTCCAGTCCTGCTGTTTGCTGGGCCTCCGCAGCCCCTTCCCTAGCTGCCCCTCTCCCTTCCCGGCCTTCCTCTCCCCTGCCCCTTCCCACCCACCAGGTGGACCAGTCCGGTCCGGAACTGGAGGTCTGGGCTGCCGGGATCGTGGCCGGGGTGAGGCCTTGAACGGGAAGGGGCAGATGGGGTGGGGCGGGTGCAGCCAGTGATCAGAATGGTCAGGGCAGGGCGATGCGACATCGTGGCTTTGGAGTCAGAGGGACTCGATCCTCATACTGGAGCCTCGTGTATTCACAGAGACGCTGGGGCAGGTTGGCTCTGCAGCTCCACTGGGCATCGTGAAGCTCAGGTGCTGGGTTCCTTGGGGAAGCTTGGATCCCACGCTGCCACGCAGGGCCGCCCAGCAACCTGAGGATTGGGGCGGGAATGCTCCCTTCCCTCCTTTTCTTCTCATCACCCTCTTTCCTCTTCTGCACAATGAACTTGGACGTGGGACAGAGCCCATGGGTAAGCCATCCATTCAGGGCTCGTGAGATAATCATTCCCGAGTCTCACAAAAATGACTTTGGAACACTTCAAAGAATATTTCCTTGTGTATGTTATCGGCCAGGTGTGTGATCCGAATTCAGGTTTCTTCCTTATTCCTTCAGGCAATTCAGGCTGTTGCTGTGACGACTCGAACTGTTGACGGCTCAGGTGAAGGCTGCCCTCTGTCTTGAGGGGACACGGGGTGGGTGGTGCACCCTCAGCTGGCTGGCAGGTCTCGACCCAGCAGGAGGCGGCCTTGGCCTGGTGGCAGACGTCTCAGGAGGGGCGTCTCCGGCGCGCACCCCCAGTGCGTCTCTGTAAGTCCAGTGTCACACCGCGTCGCCACCGCGGTCTGCAGGGACAGTGCACGCTCAGCACTGGCCCCGGGTTGTCAGTGCTTCAGCGATTTTTCATTTTTCTCGTCCTTCCTTGTACTTCCTTTGTATCGACTGGTCCCTGCATTTTAGTGTGTGTCCTCAGTGCATGGTTGGTCTGCAGGAGTTTTTAAAGCAGCTGATCCTGTTCATGAGGCTTTGGTTAGCAGTGGTGAGAGAATGTCATCGTAAACCCAGCTAACCTGGCAGAGCCACAAGCGATGTGGTGCTACATGGGGACACCTGTCACCCCTTCTGCCTGCAGAGCTCCTGCCCTACCTTGGAAACCTGTGTACCTAGCAGGTGAGACTCATGTGCCGGCGGGGCAGGGGGTCAGTCACTCTGTGAAGCAGATGTGAATAACGCCTCAGTTCTCATCTTATTTTATTTAGATGAAAACCACTGAGAAAGCCCTAATATTTTCTTCTGGCCCCACAGTGAGTATCATGGCCCCTAAGGCTGCTGTTTCTGTCTGAAGCAAACCCGAATGCTCACAATGGCCAGTGAACAGTGGAGAGCCGGGCAGCACCTGGTGCGGCAGGAGGGGAGGTGGCACATCCCTGCCCTGCTCCTGGCTCTCTGCTGGGTGAGTAAGCAGGCCCCAGAGTGGCCTGCGCAGCTGGTTCATGCAGGGAAACCAGAAAGCCCAGGTTTTTAAATGCAAGATCTCTTTTATTTAAAAATTTAAATTTAATTTAGAGATGGAGCTGTACAGGTATACGAAGCACACACACAGCTCAATCCCTCTGCTTCTGGGCCCTTCCTGAGGCTACCCTGTCAGTCAGCCCTGCCCCCAGCACTCAGCCCAAGACAGCGCTCAGAGACAGGAGCAGGTGGGTGACCGAGGCCCTGGGGCCCGGGTGGCAGAAGTAGGTGCCAGCCTCCCCCTGAGAAGCTCACATACTAATTCCGGAACATGGACTGTGTTGCTTCATGTGGCAAAAGGGCCATGGCAGGTGCGGTCGCATTACGGGTTTTGAGAGGCAGGGATGACCCGGATGGAGTCCGGTCTGAGCAGGGTGGGCGAGATGTGAGCGCCAGCTGGGCCGAGCCAGGCAAGGTACACAGCCTCTCAAAGTCGGAAGGCGAAGGGCGCCTTCTCCCCTGAGCCCTCAGAGGCACGCAGCCTTGCACACTCCTTCCTTTCGGCTCTGTGAGACCTAGTGTGCACTACTAACTTCTAGAACTTTGTGACAAGAAACCTGTGTCATTGTCAGCCATTCTCTTGGTGGCAATTTGTTGAGCAGCAATAGGAAACTCACCTAGGAGTTTCTGTCCCAGCAAGAGCAGTGACACCAGGGCCACGCAGCTGCGTGACTGCTGGACAGGAGACAGCATGCGGCCTCAGGGAGGAATGAGGGGCTGGGAGCTTCGGGAAGGTTGGTCCTGCTGGGAGCGAGCCCGACTCCTGCACCCACTCCAAAGCCTGCAGCTGGGCCTGGGAAGCTCCCAGACAGCGGGGGCCAAGCATGAAACAGGTGTCACAGGTGGAGCATCCAGGGTAGGACACTAGGGTCTAGGCCGATGAGGGACCAGGACTGCCCCAGTGCTCATTCCAGAGGGTGCCGAGTCTCCGTGCACGGCTCCCCCTGGAGTTGTGCGAGCAGGTCTGCAGGGCCACATGCAGTGGACCTGGGGCGGGCCTGGGGTGTGCCATGCTGAGGGGAGGCAAGGGCGGGGCTGAGTGCCTGAGACCCTCGCAGGCAGCATGGCAGCTACTGTTCGGGAACGAATGAAAACAGCCCGGTGGGCCCTGTCCTGAAACAGCACAAGGTCGAGAGCTTTCACCTGCTGGCTCTACCTGGAAACCGAAGCTTCGGCCTCAGGGTGGCCCTGGGCTCCCACCCAGTCCACCCCCCCTCCTCCAGCAGGGTCAGCCCAGGCTTAGCATGGCGATGCGGTGCTAGAGGCCCCTCCCCCCACTCCCCACCCCCCGACCACACCCACCACCTGCTTGCTGCGCAGCCGGGAAGCCAATACCTCTTCCACTGTGTTCTAGTGTAATCACTAGGGACCCGGACTGTGTGCGGTAGACTTTCAGAGCTGTCCCTGTTGGGGGCTGCTTCAGTGGGCAAGGGGGTGGGCTTCTCGGGGTGCATCAGACGTGTGTGCCGAGCTGTTTCTTGCTTGTACGTTTCCTTCCCCAGAGCGCCTGGATCCAGTGGGTTGTCTCAAAGGAGCGTTCAGCTGCAGTTCGATGAAACATACGGTGTTGATCCCAGAGCAAAGCGCCAGAGATACTAAGGATACGTTTGCCGGGGAGGGGCTGGAGGGGCAGAACGTGGTGTCTCTTCCCGAGACACGAGTGAGAGGCGCTGCGCGGGTCACAAAGCTCCTCGTGGGAGTCCTCTCGGCGTGGAGTGTGACGCAAGTGCTCCGGCAGCGAAGCTGCGTCGGAGTCGTTTCTCACTTCAGGTTTGAGAACCAGCACCCGCACTTGCAGAACGTCGTCGGTAGGACATACTTGGAACATACAGAATGACCCAAAGCACTCTGCTATGGAAGGGCAGTTCTGAGTTTCAGTGAGAGCCAACCGTTCTGAAGTCTTTTTTGAAATGCTTTTCACATCGGTTTCCTCCCCACTGGCCGGACCTGTGTTTCTACAACACAGACCGGCTCTGTCTCTGCCCTGCTGCCTGCAGAGTGAGGTCCGACCTTCTTCATGTGGGCCCCGCCCTCCGGCATCCAGCCGGTCAGCCCGCTGGTTGTTCCCCAAGGATTCTCGTCACATGTGCACCAATAAAGCAAAGCGGGAGGAAGCCAGAGCCCGCCTCCTGGAGTCCCCCTCTGAGTCAGGGGGTGCCCAGGCAGAGAGCTGGAAGTTAATGCTGCTGCCCTCCCCCTGTTTCTTCCCTGAGAGTCTGACTTTCTAAACATCTTTGGAGCCCACCCACTGCTCCCCATCTGCTCACCTGCAGTGCCATCCCCGGGAATCTGCTCTCCGAACTCCAGCCCGAGTTCCTGTCCAAGCTGCCATTTCCCTGTTTGGTGTCCTCACTGCCCTCTTCCGACCCAGTCCGAGCCCTTCAGCGTGGCCCCCAAGGCCATCATGTGTCGGGTGCCTACTCTGTGCCATGCACACTGTCATGGGCCCCGAGCACCAGCAGCCTCCTGACCTCCAAACCTCCCGTTCTGTGGTGGCTTGACTTTGGGGTGCACGATAACCAGGGGCACAGATGAAGAAGGGAACTGGAGGTCATGATGAGGGCCTTGGGGGAGGAGCCAACCATGGGGCCTGTGCATTAGGGAACAAATATGTATGTGACCATGGGAGGGCCTTCGGATAGATGCAGTCACATTTGCCCTCTGACTGTTGGCCCCTGACCCCTCACACCTCTGCAGCTTCTTCCCTGGTGGAGCCTCCTCACACTGCCTGATGCACCTTCAGTTCCTCGCAGTCATTCCCTCCCTCCCTCCCTCCCTCCCTCCCTCCCTCCCTCCCTCCCCTCCCGCCTCCCTGACCCTCACCAGCTCTCTCGGGAAGCCTGCACCTTGCCTGGCAGCGCTGACCCACCCCCTGCCTAGCTGCAGGCTTCCCTCTGAGCTGCATGCCCCAGTTTACAATCGAGGGACTGTGGTCGCTGTGTTGGCGGTCTGTCTCCCTCACCCCGGGTGCCCCGCAGCAGACGAGCACGTGGTGTGTTTGTGGACAGAGCGAGTGTGTGCAGGGTGGGCTGCTGAAGTCTGCTTCGCAGTCAGAGGGCCCAGTGCTCAGACCCTGGCTGGGCCCGTACTCGCTTCCCCCACCCCCGTACCAGCTGCCTGCTGTCACGTGGGTGCCCCCCCTTCCCGAGCAGCTTTTTCCCCCTACTGGCTGTCTCGTTAACCCCCTGCCTTCAACTCCAGATAGCACCTGGCACATAGTAGGTGCTCAATAAATAGTAACTGGGGAGAAGAGACACAAACAAACAAACAAAGCAGAAAGCTGTGGTTTGGGAAAGGAAGGAGGACCTGGTCTGAGGCAGAGAAAATCAGTGGTTGCCGGCCGGGAGGAGCTGGGAGAAGCAGCTTCGTGTCCGTGGGAGTCCCACCCCTCACTGTGCCATGCCCTGCCCTCCCTCCCACCTGCTCACTGTGCAGTCACGCCTGCGACACCTGGGCGTCACTCTGATTCTTGCTCAGCTTGAGTTGCTAGGCACAGTGTTAAAGAAATCACGCCTCTCCCCCATGCAGGCAGAGACCCCCTCCCCTTTCCCAGGAGCTGGCCCCTGTCATGCCCCCGTTTGCTTCTCACTGTTGTCCCGGGGTGCTGAGTGGGGGCCACACAAATTGGGGTCGGTGTGGAGGTCTGGGAGCAGGTTTTAAAACCACAAGTTTTGAACCTGCTTCCTCGTTTTCCCCCTGAGGCTGTGGAAATTTCTAGCCACTGGCTGGGACAGGAACTGATTTACTGCCAGAGAGGTGGCCGTGGGAAAATACAGGGATGTTGTTTATTAACGTTACTGAGTCATTCTCGGCGGTCGATTTTACGGTTTAGAAAGCATTTCCTGGTTTTGAAAACTTAACAATGCAGCCTCCAGGCCTGTCCAAGCCCGGAGTGGGGGGATTCAGCCACGGGAGGGCCGGGAGGGTGGGTGGGGAGAGCCAGCGGGCGTGCAGTTGCTCGTGTCGGCGACACAGCCTGTTCCTCCGCGTTCGCGTTGTTGAGCTTCATGGTGGTTGTGACTGGAGAAGAGGCTGCTCCCGCTCATCCGGGCGAGTCCGCAGGGCCCACACGCTCCTGTCTTGGCCAGAGCGCCAGGCTGTGCTCAGGAAGGCGGGGCTCTGCCTTAGCTCCATTTCTCACTAACCGTTGATTTGACACACGTCCCTAAGCCCCTCTGGGCCCGAATTCACTCACATATAAAGTAAGGGTGTCCTAGGTTAGTGTAGGTTGGTTCAGGAAACACCTGCTCCCCTCTCTGCCGGGTGGTCCCCTGGAGACAGAGGGCTGGGCAGGGATTCCAGTGCGGGTGGGTTGCTGAGGAGGTGAGCTTAGGGCCAGAGAAGAAACCAGGCAGAGCTGTGGCTTCAGCTGACCTCGCCACAGCCCGACCCCAGGGTGGCTACACAGCTCTACAGGTTTTATAGGTCCGTTTCCATCCGTCCTTGGCTATAGGCTGCCCTCCAGGGCAGGGGGGCCTAATTTCACTGCAGTTTCTGGACAACAAACTCAGTCAGCTGGACGATGTGGGCACCAACCTGTTAGAAGGAATCTGGAGAGATTCATCGGAGAGGCCACCGTGCCAGCTGTGTGCCAGGCGCTGTACTGGGCATCGGAGAGAGAGGTGCACAGGCCGTGGCCCCGACCCCAGGGAGCTGATGGGCCGGTGCAGGAGGTCGGTGAACAAACAGTGACCTAACACAGCATGCCCTTCACCATGCACCCTCGTGCCAAGGGAGGGTGGCAGATGACCGAGGCTGGCTGTCCCTTCGTCTGCCTGGCTGTGTGGTGCCTGCCCTGGGGTGGCTGTTTTCTGGGGCATGAATGAGCGACACAGAGACCTTCCCACATCGGGCGGACACTCCTATTTCCAGCCCAGTCTGCTGCCTGCTGCTTCAGCGGTCTTGTTCTAGGCTCCTGACCCTCTGGGAGGCCACTGACCACGACCCTCAGGCTGTGTCTATCCTAACCTCCGGCCTCTTCTGTCTCCATAAGGTGGGTGGTGAGTGAGCCGCCCCAGCTTTCATCCATTTGGAGGGCTTCCCTCGCGTGTGTTTTTCCCAGCCACCCCACTCCTAAGAGGAGCTACATGCAGCCTGTGCCCCTAAGGGGAAGCGGATCCTGCGGGCTCCTGGCCCAGGCGCTCTGCCCCTACGTCTTCAGTGGGGCCCCATGTGGCCAGGGGTGTGAGCAGAGGAGGGGGGCCAGTTCATGCCTTGTGCTTCTAAAGGCCACCTCAGCGGTGAGCTCGGCCCACGTCCGGTACCAGAACGGCGGGCTCTAGCCAGCACCCCCGGAGAGTGCGGTCAGGCCTGAAGTCTTCCTCCTCCAACCTTGTGTTTCTGCTCCAAGACCAGAGCCCCTCAGTCCCACGCGTCCCCCAGCTGCTGGCAGTGCATTCTGGGTAGGTCCTGCAGCTCCTTTCTGGTCCAGTCCCTTCCTCCCACATTGAACCCTGTGTGCCCTGCCCAGGTTGTGTTGTGACTTAACCTTCGTGTTTGGCCTAGGGTCCGGGAGGCGAGATGGGGACACATCCTCAGGGGTCAGGTGTTGCTTGTGGGGAGAGGCCTCTGCATCCTCTTGGAGGGGGCGTGCCAGCCCTCACAGGGCGTGAAGGTGGTCCAGAGGGGCCTGGGGCCCGAGAGATCTGAGTGCACAGTCCCAACACCCCCAGTCCACACCTCGGGGTGCCCTTCTGTCCCACCAGGCCTCAGCCTGGTCTTGGCCAGCCCGTCTCGGCTAGGCCTTTGCTTGGGCGCCACTACTCCCACGGGTAATTCCTGCTGGGAGCCCCGGTCCGTCCGCCCTCCCACTGTGGGCGAGGAGGGGGACTTCCTGTGCCACTAGGGCCCCCCCCTGGCTCTCACTCACAGGTCGTCATTGCCACCTAAGCCCCCCCCAGCTTTTCCTCACTGTTTCCCACCTGATTTGAGCCTAGGGCTCCTTGAAGGAAACCTGCTTCTCCTGTTTGGAACTCTAAGAAGCGAACAACTGACCCCAAACATGGAATGCCTGCCCGACCTGGACACAGGTTCCTTGGGCCTCAGATTTTCGGTTCTTGGCAACTCCAACCCAGACGGTGGGCGTTTGGGAAACAACAGCAGTCCTGCATGGTCATGCTGGTTTTACCCTTGGGGATTCAGGCAACGGCAACATTTTCTGAGGGCACAGGGGCCGTTGGAACGCCCGGGTCCTTCTCCAGGCAGGTAAGTGACCGAGAGTACACTGGGGTTACGAGTCATCGCTGTCCCTGGCACTTGCAGGTGGTCCGCAGAACCGGTGTGGTGGTTCAGCAGGACAGCGAGGCTCTGATGACACCAAGGTTCTTGGCAAACTCCACGACATGGGGACCCTCAGTGCGGCCACAGCCAGCAGCCGGGGTCAAGCAGCCGGGGTCAAGCGGCCCGTGGAAAGCAGCGAGTGCTTCCCGCAGCGTTCCATTCCTCGGGGCCCTTCGGGGTCAGTGCCGCAGTCCCTTCCAAGAGCAGCAGCTGGGAAATGCTCCGGTCACTTCACATTCAGAGCAGGGGTCGGAGGGAGAGCCTGTGAGGGTCCATGCTCCCCGTGACAGCCCGTGGCTCACGTCGGCCTTCTGAGAACTGGCCTCTCTGGATCGATGCAATAGACAGACAGGTGCTGAGTCCTGACCCCTTGCAGGGCGGGGGAGGAGCTGAGGGAACTGCAGTTTAAGTTACTGCCCCCCCAGGGAAGGAAAATTGCTCCTTGGCAGCCAAGCTCTAAAAGAAAACTCAGTCTCCGGCCAACAAGTCAGTCCAGGCTCCAGGCAGTCACGAGCTGGCTGGGCCCGGGGAAGACTCAGGCACTTCAGGTTCTCGGTTGTATTAGAATGCACAGAGTCAGGAGACGATGCCGTCACAACACACCCTGAAGTGGGTGAGATCCGTGTTTCTTTAACTGATGGGACTTCTCGTAGAAGGAGAAGGGACGTTGGTCATGAACCCGGAATCGTGCGCTCACACTGTGGACGGTCAGACCTGCCGGTGTGAAATCACTGGGTCTGAACTGTGGGCCCTGGCACTGATGGACCCCTCAGGTTTCCGGGGGTCGCGGTGACACCGGCACCCTCACAGACGGAGATGTGGTGGGGGGGTGGCTGGTGTGTGCCCACGAGGATTCTGAGACCCGGAGGATGGGCTCCTCTTGGTGGCCCCACCACCGGACCAGGCCAGCAGGGGGGGTCAGGGGTTCGGCCTTTGTCCACAGGAATCGCAGTCACCATTTCTGTCTGGCTGGAGAACAATGTGAGACCAGGGAGTGTGGTGCATAAGCCTTCCACGTCACATGGCGTGACCAGCACTCACTGACCCTGGCGGGTCTCCGTTCCACAGCCCCGACACCGATTTTGACGATGGACAGTGGCTGTGCACCTGGCGGTGGGGAAAGGGGGTGGGAGGGGGCGTCCCAAACAGGGCTGTGGTGCAAGCAGCGACCCCACTCAGAAACCCTGCCAGTTCCAGCAAGAGGACCTTTGGGAGGGCCGCATGCCCGTCCAGCATCATCGGGGTGCAGACTTGGGCCGAATCGTGCTGTTTGTGAGAGACGGCGTCCACTACTCGTCCCTTCTGGAGGCCAGGCTGTTGGACCCCTGCGGCCGGACAGCCAGCAACACGGCTCACGGTGATGGGCCACAAATGCAGGTGGCCTGATCTGCCCATGGCAGGATTCAGAGGAGTGACCTGTTTGCTGACGTGGCCAAAACCTCTCGGAGAAGTGAGTTCCACTCAGAGGTGGTTCACTGACAGGCGGGGTTCGGTGAAGGGAGCCTCTGTTCCAGGAGGTCTCAGAGGGTTTGCGTGTGCTCCGCCACCAGAGGGCCTGGGCAGCGGGGCGACTGACAGTCGGCTGCAGAGACGGCCGGGAGGTGGATTTTGCTGAATCGATGCATTAATGGAGTTGAAAATGCTGAGCTCGCGAAATGGGGGAAGAAAAATAAACTCGCCCCTGAAGTCCTTCAGTTTCAGTGACGTGCTGCGGCCCCACCCAGTGTCTTTCATTCTTCCCCTTCATGCCAGTTCACACTGTCTGCCCCTGCTGTCCGCACCTCGACTTTACCACCTCTGGGGGCGAGGCCTGGCTTCTACACTAGCAGCTGCCGGCGTGGTGTCGGCCACTGCTTTCCTCTGCCACCAGGGCTGAAATTCACACAGAGGCGTGGGCTCCAGAACAGACCAGGCTGAAACTGTGTCAGGCCTGATGGTCACTTAGCCCTTTGTGGGCGCTCGAAGGGAAAAATTGGGCTCCGGGGTCTGGACTCCAACATGCACGAGTGTGTTTGTTCTGGTGTCTGTGTGCCGTGTACGTGAACTCCAGCCTGTGCACGAGACTGGCGTTCCTTCCAGGCCACGTTCACTGTCTGGACCCGGCCCACGCACGGCCAGCTCCCAGAGTCTGCGCCAGAGCAGAACAGCTCGGGTGCCGGTGAAAAGCCGCCTCGATGGCCGCCCAGCGGGGTATCCCTGGTGACGGATGTCACAGCGAGTGATGTCCAGTACAGGCAGACAGCCCCCGCCAAGCGACAGGACTGCTCCTTCCTGCAGGCGGTGAGTGGTCTCCAGCCCGTGCTCGGAGCAGGAATCTGGGTGGACACCGTCCCTGAGTGGGTTCCTCCGGGGGCACCAATCTCACGGTCCCAGCGGCTGGCTCTGTGGCCCTTCTGGAAGACCACCTGAAAGTCCCACGCAAGTATTTCGAGGGATTTGACCATGAACTGGTTCTACACAAACCACCAAAACCCGGTTATATCACAAATCCTCATTTTCCAAGAGTAAAGTTCACGACATTCACCGGCAAACAGGTGACAACTCTCAGTTAATGTGTTTGAGTGTCTGGGGTCAGAGGGGAAATTAGCTACGTGTGGTTTAGGCCCGCTGACTTGTGAGAGGGCTGGGTGTGAGAGGGGGTCCAGCCCCACCAGGAGCCCTGGAGTGCGGGTTGGGTTGGGGTCGGTACATGGAGCCATTGCTGGAACACCTTCCATGATGGAGAACTCACTGCTTCCTGAGCTAGGTCCTTGCAGCTTAAAAAGACTCCCATTGTTATGAAAGTCTTCATGCTGCGCTGGAGTCCGCCACTAGGCTTTCCTCCCAGGCCTGGCTCTGGCAGCCCATGGGACAAATCGGACCTCTTTCCATGAAAGCTTTTAAAATATTTGAAAATAAAAGTTACCAAATCCTCTTGGATTTTATCTTCTTTAGGTCAAACATCTCTAGTTTCTCCAACCTCCACGCATGTGCCCTGGGTTTCCAGCCCTGCCTGGTCCTGGCTGCCAGTTCTAGGGGAACGGCCCGCTGTCATGGACCCTCTGCAAGTGCGACCCCCGGGGTTCACACAGGCCTGCTCTGGCCACGAGCGGACGACCTCACTCGTTCCTCACCTTATTTAACAACCAGATGCTGACAGTGCACATGCGGAGCCACACCCATGTCTGCACAACGCCATCAGTCCGGCAGCTGGATGCACCTGCCCATCTGCTGGCCCTCAGCATGGAATGACCAGTCAGGTCTGGGCTGTGCTCGGGTTTCTTTGCTAAGGGATAAAACGGCATTATTGGGAGGTGCCGCTTTCTTATTAGGAGTAAGAAAATGATTTCCGCTGCTTTTGTTTTAACACCTAGAGGGGAGCCAGAAGGTCCCCACCCTTTCCTTCACGAGCTGGGAGGAGCACAGGGTGGGTGTGAGGACCAGCCTTCGGGGGAAGGGCAGAGAACGAGGGAGCAGCTCTGTGAGGAGAGGCGCTGAGGTCCATGAGGCTGCAGCTGCCCTCGGGGCAGAGCAACAGATGGGCTGGGAGGCCCGGGGGCGGGGGTTCTCGTCATCCCCTCGGACCCTGAGTGAGAGGGAGCCATGGGCAGGGTGGGCAGTAGAGGGACACAGGATGCCCCCGAGCAGGGTTGGTGCCAGGGGACCGAGTGCCTTTTAGTCTTTTAAGACTTTCTACAAGTTTGTTCTATCCTATCCTTTAACTTCAGAAGGTCAGGAGACGGTTTTCCAGGGTGAGAAGTCCAGGGATAAGTCAGTTCCCACGAGACTCTTTAGCTGGATGCCTATCAAATGCCATGTGATCTGGGGGAGAGCCACCCCATCGAGAAAGGGGTGTCTTCCTCTGGAAGGTGCTGAGGAGCTGGCTCCTGTGGAGATGCCACATGCCTGGAAAATGCCAGGTTACACCCCCCAGCCCTCTATGGTCAGGGCCATTGCCAGGACCGGCGGCCAGCCTGTGACCTGGAACTCCTTGGCCTCGGGCCTCCGAAGAAACTGGCACAGCCCCTGGGCACAGGTGGCTCTCACCCCCGCCCTTGAGATTCTCCCTGAACTTTTCAACTCTCCCCTGAAACACTTCTGAGAGATTGAGAATGCTCGCTCAGAGGAAGTGCACCATGAGAATGGGCACAGTTGAGCTATTAAAAATTTTGGCTCCGTTTTACCAAAACAACCAACCCCAGAGACTTTTTTAGGACTTTGGCTGCTGCTGCTGCGGGGCTTTGGGAGTGCCCTGCAGCTATGTGCTTGGGCCCCAGAGTCCCCTCCTCGCTCTGCGGTTCTCCTGGGTGCCGGCTTTGCTCCCAGCTGCTCAGGGCTCC
The DNA here is from genome assembly GCA_004024845.1 of Tonatia bakeri. Classification (NCBI taxonomy): domain Eukaryota; kingdom Metazoa; phylum Chordata; class Mammalia; order Chiroptera; family Phyllostomidae; genus Tonatia; species Tonatia bakeri. Next base: position 77,774 of record PVIA01006542.1, on the reverse strand, counting down.
TCGGAGGAGGGCCGTCTGACCAACTGCGCAGTTCTTGCAAACCCAGGAGAAATGATGAAGGGACTCCCTGCATGCTGATGTCAGACTGAAAATCAGAAGGGTGGACCCTGCGGGGGCGGGGGTGGGGGAAGGAAACACTTGGGAGTGGGCTATTGCCTTGAGGGAAAACTGTCCTGACAGAATAACTTGGTTCCGTTCATTTCATTGGATTCTGTCCACTGGCGGGGTGTGGTGGCCGGAGCTGGGTGCATCTGCTAAGAGATGCGTCACAACGCAGGTGTTTTCTGGAGGAGGAGGGGCGGGGGCGGGGGGTGGCAGGTGTCACCTCCCTCGCAGAGAGCAATGCAGGGAATAATGCTCGCTGGACTCTGAAGGGAGTGGTGAGGGGCAAGTGAAGAGTGGCCCCGGCCCACGAGTCTCTAGACAGGAGGGAGCCAGTCGGGGGGAGGGGCTTCAGAGCCTAAACCCAATGTTCCAGGTCGTGCAGTAGAGTGGCCCGAGGCCTCACAGCTCGTCACTGCAGACAGGAGAGCCTGGACTCCCGCGGGCATGCTCCCCCGGCAGGAAGGCTGGATCTGATCCTTTGCCCGCAACATGGTTTAGCGTCAGAAACAGCTTTCGAACTCAGATGCTCGGATGACCGGTCCAGCAGGCTCTGTTCTTCCCCGCGTTGCCCAAGCACTCCGTTCCTCCTCAAACGTATTTCTGGAATGCAGCTTCGCTTCTCAAAACTGTGCCATCCATTCCGATTGGCTCAGGATTGCCAGAATCAAAGTTCCGGGGATGAACATATGCTTTCCTGGATTAGAGATATAAAAAAAATTAGGTTTTCTTTGATAGCAATCGATTCACATTTTTAAATCTCGTTTTAGTGTGTTGGTGCTGTTTTTATTGTTGGTAACAGGTGGAAGTGAGTGGGTTTACTACGTTCATTCACGATGACAGCGAGGGACTTCTCGACAATTTCACCATCTTTGCAAATAGCTCAGAACTTGGACAACCCCCTTTTGTGTCGGTGGAATCAGGGACTGAGGAGGCTCCAGTGATAACAGCCAATAAAATCCCCCAGGGAAGTGGGCCCTGTTCTCTGATTTATCATAACGACATTCGGGCTCCTACCTACCTTCTGCGTTATTTCTAACGCTGCGTTAGGACATCGGACACTGTGAGTGCAGTTGACATACTCCTAGAGGCTTTAAGCAGGTGATGGTCAGCACTGCAACATTCTGGTGGGCACTGTCCAGAGACGGTGAATCACAGCGAGTTAGTGTCATGTTTCTCCAGCGGGTCCTCCTCGACCCGAATCTCTGCACTCGCATTGTATCCCTGAGGCCTGGCTTTTCCCTTGAGGGCAGGTGAGTGTACGCTCACTCCTCAGCCAAACACTGCCTGCAGGGCTGGGAGCCTCGTGGGCGGGAGAGTGGCTGAGACAGAGGGGGAAGTCCGCTCCCTATACCCTGCTGTGGGGCCTCAGGCACGTTACCAATACTTCGCCCTATCATTGGCCCCCATCTAGGTGGTGGGGGCTGGAGGCAGAGCTGTGAAGACTGAGTAACAGTAGGTAGAAATAGAAAATAGTAGAACTCTCCTACAATGCCTGGTGTGTGGTTAGGGCTCAAGAAGGGGTAGCTGTTATTATGCAAAAAAACCCAAGGTCATACTAGTTTCAAATAAAATAAGGTGGCAATACAGTGTCACGTATTTTGCTGGTGCTGGGAGTGCCTCCCTCCACTCTTTCTGAGACTCCACTGGTGGCAGGGGTGGGTGCTCTCCAGCACTGGCCGGCAGACATGTCTCACAGGCTTCGGCTGCCATGTGGCAGCCGCCGTCGGCTCCTGTCCTGATCTGGGGACTGAGGGGCGTCTGCTACTCTGGCTTCCGGGGTCTCCACAGAGGCCCAATGCTGCCGCCACCCCAGCGCCACCTGCGTCAGCGCCGAGGAGCCCATCACCGGTGTGGTTCCACTCAGGAACCCCAGGGCCTTCATGTAGGTTTCCTTGGTTTTAACTCACTCCTTCTTGCTTTGCCTTCTTCTAAGGACTTGGATGTGAACTCACTGCTCTGGCTTGGACAGTGGTTGTCACTGTTCTAATAGAAGAGCTCAGAAAATCAGATTTCCCTGCTACTATGTGCCAGGCACTGCTCTAAGGGTGTGGAGCTTGCTGGACAAGGGAGGGGCCGCGTGGCGGCTGAAGGTCGGGTTGGGATGGAGGGACAGCGTGGGAGCCTCACGGCCTCTTCACGCCTCTCCTCACGGCCACCCCCAATGTCTGGCACCCAGTGTTTGTCGAAGGAATGAGGGGCAGAAGCCGTCCAGCCCCCAAGGCTGGCCGGTGCTCGAGACCTGGCTTTTGGGTCGGCTCTGTTGACCTTCAGTCGGGTTGCATTTCTGGAGCCCCCTCAGCCCCTTGCACAAACAGGCCCCAGTGGACTCGTTCATCAGCCCACCTTCATTGGGAAGGGGTTTCCGTGTCTGGGGGCGCGGGGTCAGACCGCGGCACTCAGCACTGACCCCTGTCTGCACAGCCCGCCGCCAGGTGCCCACTGGCTGTGCGCTGCCCCTGCTGCACACAGAGAGGATGCGGCTGGGGCACCGGGTACGCTGCCTGGGAAGCTGCCTCACTCGGCGGAGGCACTGCTGTCTCGGCCCCGAGTCCTGGTGAGGAGGGGGACACGGGAAGGGAAGAACACGACACATTATGCAGGTTTGAGACATGTGAAGGGAGAGGGATGTAGACCAGGGCGCACAATTGCAATCTCGCCTTCCTGTCATACAGAGTATGGCGTGAGGGACGCTGCCATAAGGACTTTAGAACAGTGAAGTCGTGCATGCTGACATTTGTGATACAAACACAACACCATCCATCGCCCCTCGGCCTCTTGACGACGACCCGGTGTAAACAGTGTCTATCAATTTGTCTCAGCACAACCGTGACTTGGTGAGAAGGAGCCGGGGGGGGGGGGGGCGGCAGCCAGAGGTTGGCTGGTCCTGCTAATTCTGAGCGGCTGTGTGGGCAGCTCACGCTGTCGCAGACATGCTTTACTCCTTAGCCCTGGGCTTTTGCTGGAGAAGGGTCTCCGCCTCATCCACGAGGAAATCGGTCACCACGGCGAGCGAGGACAGCTCAGTGAGACTGGGTGTGTCGGACACACTGCCAGGTGCTCCCACGGGCCAGTCTTCTGCAGCGCTGCTGAAGAGTTGTTGTACCCCAGGTTGTTCACGCCCCGAAAACCACCGTCCAGCACACGTGCACTCCATCCCCTGGGAGCACGGGGAAGTGTGTTTTCCAACAAGGAGAGCTGCTCCAGAGCTGTGGTGACCAGTAACTTTTTCCCAGGAAAAAGGCTCAAATTCAGTGGATCATTTCAGACAGGGACTTTTCTTTTTCTGGATTCCAAAGCCTATCAGACACGAATAATGACTGTCATTTACATAATTATAGTGCTGGCTGATGAAATCCCACGTAGCACAGTCCAGGCCTGGGGCTGTTCCAGGTGTGGGTCGGCCAAAAAGTCTGTTTGGTTTTTTCCGTGCGACGGCTCTGAGATCGCTCAGGAGTCTAACTTCATTCGAAACCATTCTGTCAGATTGTATCGTGACAGCTGTCATATCAGTGCGCATTTAAGAAAACTTGTCAACATTGGCGAATTTTTGTGTAGCCACTTTAACATCGAAGGTAGAAGAACATAAGCGACAGTTTCAGCATGTTGTGCTTTATTATTTCAGGAACGGCGAAAATGCACTGAAACGCAAAAAAGATCTGTGCAGTGTGTGGAGAAGGTGCTGTGACCGATCGAATGCGTCGAGAGCAGAGTTTGGTGCTGGGGGTTTCTCGCAGGACGATGCTCCATGGTCGGGTTGACCGGGTGAAGTTGACAGCGATCACATGGAGACATTAATTGAGAACAGTCAACGTTCTACCACATGCAAAATAGCCAACACGCTCCAAATATTGAAATCAATAAAGTTATTCATGAAAACAAAAAATATGTCTTTTATTTTATGAGAAAAACTAAACAGACACTTTGGCCAACCCAACACTCTACGTTTATTTACCCATTTACTCCTCAGCTGTTTCGAGGACGAGGACCCTGCGGCAGAGAGCGGCCTGGACACGTGCCCAAGGTCAGGGCGGCAGGGAGACGCCGGCTGTTGCCCATGACCCTGACAGTCCGCTGCCTCCCTTCCCACTGCAGTCGGGAAGCCCAAGGACCTGGGTAGTGGGTAAAGCACGTGGTGCTCTTGTTCTCGTGTAAAGAACAGAGAATCAAAACTCTGGAGGTCGACTTGCCAAAAGCAACAAAGTTAAACAGTGGTGGAATCTGGGGGAGGGGAAGCAGTTCTGAGAATGAACTCACAAGGCCTCTGTGCTGTTGGGGCTTCTCCAGAGACGCGGACCAGCACGGGGCAGGGCGTGGGAACACACTGTCTCTGGCTTTGCAAACAGTCAGGGCCTGCAGATTCCCCCGCTTGACCACCCACTCTCCTTGCTTGTCCCACAGCAGGAGGAGGTGGCAGGAAGGGTCCCCGCACCCCTTGGGGGGGATGGGGCAGGGGTGGTGTGAGGCAGTCCTGCCAGCAGGGCCACTGGCACCGGAAGGGAGTTCACAGGCTGGAATCCGGGAGCTCAGCGCTCTGCCCCAGCATCTCAGGCACATCTCCTCCTCCCAGAGCCCTTCCCGCGTCCTTTCCACCCTGCCAGCCGGGGTCGGGGCCCGGAGTGCGGCCACCTCTCCGGTCCTCTGCACTGTACGCGGAGGTACGTTCTCCGGAGAGCTCCTGTGTCAGAGCGAGAGCAGTGATTTCTGTGCGTACCTCAGAGTCTGTGTCCACCAGGGGGCTTCGTTATCCTAGTTTTCAACTTAGGCTTTCCATAATACTGTAATTTTTTTTTTTTTAACTGAAAACAGAACGATTCGCTTGCTTCTGATAAGCACTAGTCATCACTACAGAGAGCCTGGCGAGCGGGGGCAGCAGAGGGACTGGGGCGCTGAGTCAGGTCTTCCCTGGAGCAGTGGGGCTGTTTGCCCAGCTCCACTTGGCCTGAGCAGACGTGAGACCCAAGGTTACTAGCTCTGGTTTTGAGTGGCAGGTTTCCCGTCTCTCTCTCTCTCTCTCCCCCCCCATCCCCTCTTTCTTTCTTTCTCTTTCAGAAGATGGTATATTCCAGAGGCAGGAGGGGGCCAGGGCAGGGCGTCACAGAAGAGCAGTGTTGTGGAAACGTGCCGTGTCCCACTTTCAGACGCATGGTAGGGGGAACAAGCCGGGGACAGGGATGGGACAGGATATTTCCCCCTGGTGTGAGCTCCTCAAGAAACGGGCACGAGACACACGGATGGACTGGAACGTGTAGACAGGAAACACTAGAATGAATGGGGCTTGGAATTTCAACAGTCCACCTCGTATAGTTTAGAAACTGTACCTTTCCAAAACCCTACCGTTTGAACATTAGATGGATTAGCATTTCTGGTAGCTATTGAAAAATGGATGCCCTTTGGGTTCAAAGCTGAAAACTCCTCAGTGGGCATATTCCAGATGCCATGGGACAGGGCACCCTGACCGTCACACAGCTAAGGGCTCACCCCAGATTGAGAAGGGGTGCTGCTGGGTTAACAAAATGTGCAGTGCTCGTTACAGCACCGCCCCCAAAGTGTGAGCATCACACTCCAAATGACTTTTTAAACGATTAATTGATTTGAGAGAGAAACATTGATTTGTTGTTCACTCATCTATGCATTTATTGGTCGAATCTCATATGTCCCCTATCCGGGAATTGAACCCACAACCTTGACGTGTTGGGATGATGTTCTAACCAACGCAGCTACCCAGCCAGAGCTCTCCAAGTGACTTGTGGGTAACGCCAGGAGCAGTCACATCTCCCTGCAGAGCCAGATCTAACGAAGGCGGGTTACGTAAAGCTACTACTTCTTCAATGCCTGCTGTGTGCCAGGCAAACCCTGTGCTCAGTGCTCCACGTCTCTCAAGTCACTCCCTGCACACAACGGTTCTCTCGCTCCTGGTTCCCTGGCGAGGACATGGAGGCACGGAAAAATGAAGAAACCTGCCCAAGTTTGCATGACTGACGTGCCACGTCATGCCTGGCATGAAAATGTCGAATCCTATATGCTTCCTGGTCTCCCTCCCCAGATTGAGTTTAAAGAGCTATTAGCTGAGGAGGGGGCATGAATTAGATTATTTCATGAACTGCCTGTGCTACCGAGGAAAACCTCCTCCGAGACCAGAGAGGCCTCCTATTAAATCACTTAGGACTGAATTGTCACACAAGTTGGTGACAAGTGCAGAGGAGGAGAAGGTTCTGGTGGGAGGGCAAAGAAGGACGTGGAGGTGGGGAATGTGCGTTGTGCTTCTGCGGGGAAGACATTCATAAATACAGACAGACGTGCAATGATTCGTTAGGGACAATGGAATCACTCGCTTCCTGCAGCCGCCAGGAGAAGCCCTCACGTGGATCCTCCAGGCAGGTTCTCCGACTGTGGGGGTTGCAGCCCTGCCCGGCCGCACAGAGGGTGCGGGCTAGCTGTCAGTGTCCCCTGCTGCACCGTTCACACTCACACATGTGCACTTTAAATAATTGACTCTGAATAAATAATTCTGAATCCTGTTTTCGTCGAAACCTCATAAATTAAACAAACGCTACAACATTCCCTGCATTTCACTCGGCATTTAATTATGCCTGTTTTGAATTAAGAAACGTTGTACTTCAAACACTCTGGTGAATTGCTTTGGTTTTAAATCTCGGTGTAATCGCTCTCCAGTTTGCTGATACGACCTGGCTGCAACTGGTCCATGCAGGAGCTGAGCTTCTCTTCCTTTTAAGGTCTGGGGACAGCTCCGTCACTGTGGTTGCCAGCGCCGACCTCTGAGCAGAAGACGGGTACTCATCTCCGCGGGGCCTGGCCTCCCAGGTCACTCCACCCAGCAGCGGACATGTGGCCCTCAAGTCCTCTCCTGGTCGAAGCGTCCACAGCTTCACCCAGGCTCAAAACAACCATGGCCAACTAGCATCTCTGCACACTGGTGTGTCACAGAGAGGACAGGCCAGCCAACGTTTGTGCACAATAGTGTGTCACAGAGAGAACAGGCCGGCTAGTGTCTGTATGCTGGTGTGTCACAGACAAAACAGGTCAACTAGTGTCTGTGCGCGCCAGCATGTCAGAGGGAAAAACAAATGGGAAACTGAAGTGTGTTTCAGTCAGAGGTTAACGTGAGAGTGAGTCCTAACCGTTGCTGGCTGAAAACGAGAAGCCACCTAAAAACATTTCAGACTCTAACTTTTTGACAGTCACACCTTTCAGTAAGGCTCATCAGAGCTAACACTAGTGTGTGGCTCACACATGGCTCCCTCCCACTGCCACACAGCCCTGTGCTCAGCCTCTTCTGACCACCTGCTCCAAGGGCATCGTTTCTCCACCCCCTACCCCGCCCCACCCCACCCCCGGCCCTGACAGTGCAGCACCGGCGAACTCGATGGCTTGTGGCTCTCTCTGTCTTCCCCCCGAGAGCATGGGGCTTGAGGAGCAGGGTCTTTGGTTCCCTCTGCACCCTCAGGGCCTGGAACAGCCCCTGGAACACAGTAGGAGCTTAATACAGATTTGTTGAAAGAGCGAAGTGCCCACTATGTGGCCGTTGATGTTCCAAGTGCTGCGGATACATTAGTGAACATTGCAGACGTATCTGTTTAATGGAGGAACATAAATGTGAATGGACAGACGAATGCTGAACGAGTAACTGCGAGTGATTCTAAGAGACCCTGACATTGAAACACTGGTTTTCTCCTTTCTGGTCATCCATAAATCAATAAGCCAAACAGCCGCCGTAAATCGGCAGGAGGAGTGACCGGCCTGGCTCGGTTTCCCGGCCACCCTGGCGCCCGAGAGGGGGCCAGTCCGCCCCCACTGGCGGGAGGAAGCGGAAGGGAGTGAGGCCAGCGCCCGGAAGGGAGAGCTACAGTCAGGCCTCGTCAGACATTCTTGAGGGTCTTCTTTGAAGACGTCGTAAATAAAGACCAACAGCTTCTCCTCAATCCTGAGGTAATGTAATTTCCTGGTTATCTCTGCAGTTGGCGCAAAGAACCCCCAGGCAGCCTGACAATAATTCACTGCGCCAGCGCTCTCATCTGGCGGCCCCAGTGCGTGGCCGCAGCCTGGGGGGGCTGTGGTTGCAACAGGACCCTGCGCCGGCCCACTGTGGGGCCACAGCGTGGCTTCGAGACTGAACGGCCGTCTCCACAGGCGTGTGTTTCTGTTTCTTCAATGCGCGTACCCGTGCTGGCTAAGGGACCGCGACTCACTAGGAGAAGCACTGAACTCGTGGGAGGTTTCTGCCAGTCTTGTGTGGTTTTGATTCGTGGACACTGAAAATCCCAGTATTGTCAGGGGAGGGCCTGGAAAGTATCTCATTCTCCTGAAGGCACTATCCTGTTCTGTTATCTCAGAACTGCTCTGCAGACTTGCCCGGGGAGGCTTGACTTTCCGAAATGGCAGTGGAAAGGGATTCTTGCCTCTCTGGGCCGTGCTGGGCTCCGCGGGGTTCAGTCCCTCGGTCTGTTTCATTTCTCCTGCAGAAGTCCTCTCACCTGCAGGCGTCATGACCCCATTGTACAGGTGAAGAAACTGAGGCCCAGGCAGACGGCAGTTGGCCTGACCCCGACGCCAGGCTTCCCCCACTGGCTGCCGCCCGCCGAGAGCAGAGCAGGTGAGAGGACTGAGGTTACTATTTGCAGAGAAGGATTCAAATAAAAAGGAGGTCCCATATTGCTTTATTTGTCGACTACCATATTCGCTCTCAGCAAGTAGAAAAAAATAATTTCTCCTAAAAAAGCAGGAAGAGAGAGCAAGGCAGGCTCTGGGAGGGCTGACCTACCCTACTTTCTAGTGGACGGGAGGCAGAAACTGCTCAGAACCACAGGAGCCCAGCTGCCTCTCCTGCCGCATCTGTCCCTCGGTGTCCCCAACGAAGGCAGGGGCTCAATTAGTCCCCCTTAGCATTTTCTATTTGCCAAGTGCTCTCCATCCATCTAATTATCTCCCACCGAACAGCCTAAGTGGGGGATGGAGCCCAGATGGGAGAGGCCCCAGGGACTGGGTCGATAGGGGCCGGTCTCTGAGTCTGTTTTGCACAGAAGTTAATTTATACCTTTACTGATACCACTAGTCCCTCCCTGGAGGTGTGGAATTTAACCAGAGCAGGCCTGGATCTGTCCCCTCTAAGCACTACACAGCTACTTTGATGTAGATCAATGAATAATTAGACATTATTGGAGGGGAGGGGCTAAGTGCTACTTACTTCCTGCTAGTTTTGATTTCCAGTATGACCCAGTATTATCCACATTTCGGAAACTGTGTGTGTGTGTTTTGTGCACATGACTTTTACTGGTATGAGTTGATTCCAAATAATAAAACGCAGGCAATAGTCATTCAAATGTTTTCAAAAAGTTGGAGGTAACATTGTTGCTTGCCCCGTTACGGTGCAGGGAGGAGGAGGCGGGAATGTGTGTTTTGGACCTTTGTGGAAAGACCAAGGGGAAGACAAGCTCTCGATTGATTAAAATCCGATTATTTTACGGTTTTATTTTCCTCTCATTCTTCCCTGTTCTTTAAGAACCAAGGAGCAAGTATCAAAAAAAAACAACAAAAAAAACCATGTGTTGACAACAGCAGGTGTTAGCTGCACTCAGCAAAGGGCTCTTCAGGGGCTTGGGGACTGTAAGGGGCTCTCCGGGACCGGGGTCTCTGCCAGCTGTTGGTCCTGGTGGGGACAGGGACCAGAGCTTCGCTCCTCTTGTCGAAGGGGCCAGCTGTGCGGCTCTTCTCTCCACCGCAGCCCTTTCCTCTTAAAGTGGATGTCCACCTGCAGGCCTGGCCCCAGGCCTGACTTCAAGGGCGGAGCAGAGCCGCTCCTGCGGTTCACCAGGCAGCAGGGCGAGGGGCAGGCTGGGTCTGCAGGTGCGGCCCCGCCTCCGTGAAGCAGCATCGAGGTGTGTGTTCTCCTGGCCCCTCTGCGTCCCCGGTGTGGGCATGGAGGGAACGTGAGACGTAGGAGGTCAGTGCCCTAGTTCCACTCCTTTTTCCTGCTGACCGCTCTTGACAGAGGACGGGCCCTGGCTTTGGAATTCAGAAGATCTGGATGAGCTCTGTGGGTGAGGGCGGGTTGCGTGTCTTTGTAACCTCGGTTTCCTCATCTGTGAAGTGGGGGAGTCGTCCTAATGACCCTTGGAACATGCCAGGTGCCACTGTCCACGTTCTTCGTGTGACTGTGTGTCAGGGACAGACCTGGCCCTGAGCTCAGGGAGGGTAAGCGGCTCACCCTCCATCATGCAGCTCAGAGGCAGTGGGGCCAGGATTTGAACCCAGCGTGTCGACTCTGGGTCCCACACTCCTGTCCCCCAGCCTGCCCTCTATCTTAGAGTTTGTCATGGGTTCACAAAGGCCAAACGCAAAAATCCTGGCACACAGGGCAGACTCTCGCTGGAGGGTGGCTGAGGCTGCTGACAGCTTTTGGTTTCTGGAAATGCGAGTGGTCCCTTTCCTCTCTGAGCTGCTGGAAGGCTGGCCTCACAGGGCAGGCGGTGTTCTGGGACCTCGGCCCTGGCTGTCCTGTTCGCTCTCCAGTGCCACAGAGAGTGTGTGCCTGGGCGTGAGGCCAGTACAGGACGTTTGCTTCCTCTGGAACCGCTTCCCCTGTTTCCCCTTGTGGGGAGCCCCTGGGTTCTCGACCACATCTCCCCGGTGGGCGATGTTGCCAGGGGGGCTGTCCTGGCTGTGGCACAGGTGCAGGTGGGGGTGGCGTCCTCAGGCTGGGATGTGGTGGGGGACCCGGGCCGGGGGGGTTGGGTGCCGAGAGCCGCTGCGGCAAAGTCAAGGCAATTTACAGGACATGTTTGGCCACATTTCTAAATTTCCATGAGTAAATTTTCTGGAAATACCTTCCACTTCAGGAGTCATAAAGAACATTGGTAACATGGGGTGGGGGTATGCAGAGAAAGCTGGGTAAGGATATAAACCGGGACGTTAGCTCTGGCCCTGTCTAGGGGGTGTGCTTTGCTGAGTGTGAAAATAACACGATTAGTATAAAATAAAATGAGAAAACGTGAAAGCTTTGAACTGGTATTGAGAAAGTGGGGGTTGTTCTCAATAAATCCAGTGCAAGCAAGGCTGACCTGAAGGCACGCCAGCTGTGAGTGGCTTGTGTGTTCAGAAACGTTCATTTCCGCTGGTCTGTGACCTGGGAAGAGAAAGAAAGTTTCTCTTCTCACATGCAGATGGAATGCGAATCTTTTCCTGCCATAAGCGGTTTTATGGCCACTCTCAGAGGGGACCTGGTCCGCTCCAAGCCCTTGGGTGGTGGCTCGGCTTCCCTCCCTGCAGCCCCCAGCCTTCGAACACTCGGGAGTGAGAGAAATGGTGGGCGGGTTTTCGGAGGGGGTGGGCTGGTTAGAGCCTCCCCTCTGACATCACGTAACAGAGGCGTTCCTCAAGTACGGTAGGTGCTGTGCTTTGCCCTCTTCAGTCTGGTTGACGAAAAGAGACGTTACTCAGGAAGCCATTTCGGTTGTGAAAGGAGTCAGAACTGTTCAGATCATCAAATGGCTTGGGATGCTTTTCGGCTTCCTAGACCGGGTTTGCTCATTGCAAGAGTCGGTTCCAGCCAACGACCTGCTGAGTGTCGAACTGGGAGGGACTGTTGGGGGTCTGGGGGTTGAGTCCTCTCTCAACCTTGACCTTAAAGGGCTAAAATGTTCTCAGCGTACTACCACCTCGTCTGGGGGAGGAAAACCACTGTATCTCTTGCCCACAAACCCCAGACCCTTTCTTGCTTGTGAAAGATAAATAAAAAATGATCGTTTCAATCCGGGGCTCTGTATGGATACAGCTTGTGAAGGAAATCTAGCCACCGTTCATTATGCCTAATACTGTACTCTGACAAAATAATTGTGGGCAAAGCATCTGTTACAGCTCAAAATATTTTCTCATCCCAGAATAAATCCACTACTTTTTGAGCCATACCGTGTCAGCCCACCAAGATCCACAAGGGCCATTCTTGTTTTTCACCATAATATCACATCTGCCCGAAGAGGGGGAGCTAAATCACAAAAGCTTGTGCCGAAAAAAACCTTACATCCTGAAGAATTAAACACACAGACACACAGAAGAGGTGAATCATCGCAATTCAAAATGAAACGAAAGCCTCGCACAAATTTAGAGGAGCAGTTGTTGATTCCAGAGACCGTATGAACAATGAAGACTTGCACGCTCTCCAGCGCCAACCCCTTCCAAGCAGAGCAGAGGGCTAACGGGGCGATGCGGGTCCCAGCGTTCCTCGCTGGGTGATTCGGAATGACTGAAGAGCACAGAGCTCTGGCTTGAGGTTTCCGATGCCTCCCCTTCTTCCTTCCCATCGAGCCAGAACCTGTGCCTCAGCCGCTGTGCTGCTGGTGATGCAAGGGCGTCCCCCGCTCCCGCCGCTGCAGCAGGAGGTCCGGGTCTGCAGGCCACACCCAGCAAGCGGGCCGTCGGGTCTGGGTGATGCGTTTTGTCAAATTACTTCTTCCCTGGGATCTGGGTGTATTGCTCGGGATAACACATTTTAAGAAATCGTGGAGACATTCCCCATAGGATAGAAATTAATTTGTACAACTGAATGGAGCATGCACCGGATCATTAACTTCTGTCCCTCTAATTTTCTGAGTGTGGAAGGCTGAGTGTCTCAGGGGTCAGTGACCACCCCAGCCCTAGCTCCCCCTACATTCACGGGGTCTTCTCCATAGCCAGCCCAAAGGCAAGTAGACTCAGCTGTCATTCTGGTCATTTTCTGCCAGACTTTTGTTTCGGCCGTTTTGGTTCTGCCATTCCAGGTCACTGAATCCTGTGCGAGCATGCTGTTCCACGTGTAGAAATGATCATTTTGCATTGTCACTTGGTCACCCTTCAGTGTTCAAACTAGCGATTGGCTGTAGGGCCTCCCAGTCGGATGCCGAGCAGGTCATTGGCTGGAACCAACCCTCTAAATGAGCAAACCTGGTCTAGGAAGCCACCGAGCCTCCTTAGCCATCTGATGATATGAACGTGGCTTTGGGCTACAAAAAGTTTTTTTTTTTTCTTGGAACTCTGGCTCTTTCTTTGAAAAGTGATTGAACCAATTCCCGGTGCAGGGAGACCGGTTTGTCCTTTCTCCTTGTGATAATGTCCTGTGGGTGCCAGAGTAAACTGCCTCACGCTTGGTGGCTTAAAGCAGTGGCAGGGCACCCCACAGTTCCGGAGTACAGAAGTGAGCTGCGTTCCACGGGGCCAACGTTGAGGCGTCAGCCAGGCCCTGGTCGCTCTGGAGGCTCGAGGGGAGAATTCCCGCCTGTGCTGGGCCAGCTTCTCATGGCTGCCAGCAGTCCTGGGCTTGTGGCCACGTCCCTCGCGTCTCTGTCTCCACGGCCACATTGCCTCCTTCTCTCCTGTGTCAAGTCTCCCTGTGTCCTGCTTTTGTAAGGACGCACGTGACGGCAGTCAGGGCCCACCTGGATAATCCAGGACGACCTTCCCAGGTCGGGATCCTCATTTTAATCATGCCTATAGGATCGCTGACCTGCCAGGTGACATGCACAGGTGTGTGGGGTTGAGACCTGATGACCCCGAGGGCACTCCCAGCCTGCTGTGCTCACAGGGAACAGAAGCGAGCTGCCCCATCCTACCTCTGCTGGGTGCTGGTGAACCACCTTTTAGGTGACCTCATCTGGTAGTTTTATCACAAGCCTACACTCTACCAGGGGCGTCCAACCTGCGGTCCGTGGGCCAGGATGGCTGTGAATGTGGCCCAGCACAAAATCGTAAATTTACTTAAAACACTGAGATTTTGTGTGATTATGTGTCGCAGTGTATTTCATGTGTGGCCCAAAATAACTCTCCTTCTTCTAGCGTGGCCCAGAGATGCCAAAAGTTTGGACGCACCTGCAGTCTACGTGTTTGCAATGGCGTGAGGCCCACGAGAACCTGTGTTTGCTTCCGGACAGCCGTGGCCTCGGGCCTCTCTGCAGGGTGGCAGGGACAGGGGTCACAGCCTCTCGGATGACACTTGTACCGGGTTCTCGGTTGCTCATTTCTAGTGGGAGATCTCAGCGTTTAGGAACCCGGGTCTCCTGAAATACCTCTCCCCCCGCTTCCCACTGAGGGACGTCATTCCTGGGACCTGCCCCTGCCCCACTTCATTCAGTTCGATACCTGCCACCGTGAAGCTGTGGCCCCAGATTTCCTGCCTCTTTGGGGGGAACCCAAACACCCGTTCCTGGCTGCCCTCTGCCAACGTGAGGGCGCCAGGCAGAGTAGAAATAGGAAGGGCTCACAGAGGGGAGTCTCCCGTCGGAGCTCCCCCTTCGGGGGCACAGGAGCCTGCTATCTTGGGAGCCTTAGCTTTTAGGGTTTCCAGGTGAAGCCACATGGAACCTCAGAGACTGTACCTCTCTGAGTTTGTTGGCTTTCTGTAATCTCCTTTCCCTGTGAATATCTGCCTGAGACAGAGCTTTCCGGCCAGTTCTCTTTCCCTTGCCCCTCCGGGTCGGCCACGGTGCCGTTCAAATACTTGCAGCGTCGGCAGAGCTGGCCTGGCGTGGAGAGCGAGGTCCTGGGATCCCCGTCTCCCTCCCCCCTGCCCTGCTCCAGCCTCCCGGGATCATCCGGTCGCTCTCTTCCCCGTTGGGAGTTAAATGCTGTGACCCACGGCGAGGCCCCGCTGTGGGAAAGATCAGCGCGAAGGACTCACACCCTGGGTTCCTCGTCAGGGTCATAGCAGCTATATTTAGAAGGACCCTCAGAATGAAGACACTCCAGAGCATTCTGGCTCTGCCCTTTGGCGAAGGGTGACAATTTTGTTCTCATAACCCTCAGTCCCGTCCACATAGGTTCTTGTGGAGCTATGGAATGTCCACGTGACTTTAGGGAAGAAACCATCAGACCCCACGCTGCAGCAGGCCCAGCCAACCGGTTGTGTCCGGGCTGACGCTCCACCCCTGGCTCCATCCAGGGCATGGCCGCCTACCCAGCTCCCTGCCCAGTCTTCAGAATAAAAGCTCCCCGCTGGCCACCTGGGGCTCAGAAAGGAATGTCCTTCTGCCTGGAGCTGGGTGGACACCCCTTCCCCTTGGTCCTGCCCTCTTTCCCCCGGTGTCTCATGACAAAATCTCTACCTGGCCCACAGTGGCGGTCCAACAGAAGATCCGGAAGTGGCTTTTCCCTGGCTCGCCATTTGCAGTCAACACAGCGGACAGAATGACTGTCCTGGCCAGGCCAGGTCACGGGAGGGCGTCTGTCTACCCCAGTCCCCCCATCTCCTCTCTACACTGCTAGGCTCCGTGGTGGGTGGAGGGCACATCTCATGAATCTCCTGGTCGGCTAGAGTCTCTTGCACCTTCCCCACTGTGTGCTGTTGCGAGAGAAGCATGAATCACGGAGTCACAGGGGACTGGATTAAAAACCGGGCTCCCCCAGGGTTGGCTGCTAAAGAAACACTTTAATTTTCTGAGCCTCCATTGTTTCCGTCTGTCAGATGGGCATAGCAACCCCCCCAAAGCAAAATGAAATAAACCGAGTTACGTAATGTCCCCAACAGGGTGCCAGACACATATTTTGGGCTTAGTAGAAGTTAGGTGTTGTCTATGTGTTAGATAAATGGGCAAGAAATATCGTGGATGCCCTATTGCTATTGCTTCATGATACAAATATGTGCTATTAAAGTAGTTTATTTGTTCATTAAACAAATATTTATTGATGTGCCAAGTTAGAGTGTGAACTCATACTTATTTACAAAGCAACTGGATGTAAGTTCCTAGAATATACGCCAAGATTCCAGCCTACAAATTCCTGCATTTTTATGGAAAATATTTATCTTGTGAGGCATGTTCCAGAACTTTCTGATTGCCTAATATCCTCACGCCACGATCTACTACACGAAGTGGGTATAGCCTTGCATCTTGACCGGATCAGCCCAATGGCCTATGAGGAGCTGGTTGGCGGGGACTCACTGGCTTGCTGGCAAGACCTGGACGTCCTTGGGGCCGCCATTTCAAACACTGATGTGACAATAGGCCAGGCCGGTCAAATGCATGTCCACAGCTGAGATATTGTCTACATTCTAATGCAGAGAGGGAGGCTCCGAGAGCTGGGAAGGCTTGCCCAGGAGCCACAGACCCAGGAGTTGGGAGCATTCTTATTTGAATCTAGGTCTCATCAGTCCCAGGCTCCAATGCCACTGTGCACTCTGCTTCCATTGTCACATGAACGTGCATCCTTGTGCTCCCTGGAGACAGAGGAACAGCAGTTCAGGCAGAGGGAGCAGAGGAGGCCCCCGAGAAGCCCTGAGGGAGAAGGGGCTGCATCTACAGGCCTGAGGTCTGGCTTCTGGTCCAGCTCTGCTCCCAAGTAGCCCCGGGACTGGGGGCTGGGAGAGGGTTCCCTAAATCCCCGGCCCCTCTGAGCTCCTCGGCAGCCTCTCAGTTCTAAACATTAACCCTTCACAGAGAAGTCAGCCCGGTCCCTGGGCTTCTCAGAGTCAGATCCCTCTCTCACCTCTGACCAATGTTCTTCTGTGTGGTTCTATAGCAACCGAGGATATGCGATCCGGAAGGTTTAGTTCTCAGAGAGCCAACAGGGGTAGCCTACTGTCCCTTCAAGGAAAAGCACCGCCCTGAGAAGCAGGACTCGAAGCCACCGCCTGCCTGTTCAGAGGCCGGGTGGGACTCAGCCTTGTGAGAGCTGCACAGAAGTGGGCCTGGGTGCAGGTGGGGGCTGCTCTGGAGAGGGGATGGCCCCCTCTTGATTTCTGAGTGCCCGAGGCACATGTGGGTTCCTACCCCTTCCGCATCATCAGAGAAGGGGGCCTCAGAGAAAAAGAACTGTTGGTCCTTTCTTGAAGTTGACATAGTGAAGCTCCATGGGATTACATTTTTAATTCTTACTTTTAACTTTTTATTTTAAAATAATTTCAGACTTACAGAACGATTGTTGAAATTCCCATAGACTTTCATCAATATCCCCCAAATATTAGCACCTGACTACCTTTCCTTTACCCACATACTCACACACATGTACACATAAATGTAGACACACACTCACATATGTGCACACTTGCACACATATGCACACACACGTGCACACTCCACATGCTTGCACATATACACACAAACACAGACACACACTCACATGCATGCACACACATGTACATGCACTCTCACATACTTGCACATACGTACACACTCAGGCCCTCACTTCTGAAATTCTGAGAGCTGGTGGTAGGGATGATTTAAGGTCCCTCCCCTTAAATACCTCGGTGCATGCCCCTAAAACAAGACCTCTCTGTCTTGTGGCTCCAGCAGAACTGTGAAACCGTGGGTTAGCAAATACAAAACTGGTGTCTCAGGAACGTCCTCTGTGGTGACAGACAAGAGGTCCCCAGCACGAAAGAGAGCATGTGACTGGCAGGTGTCTTTCTTCTTCTTCACCCGGAGCTGTCCGGGGTCATGTTGGCTTCCGTGACCTGGACACTTCCGAGAGGCCGGCCAGTTGCTTGCGGAACGTCCTCAGGCCGGTTTTCTGTGGTGCCTCCTTGGGCCCAGGTGCGGGTCATGTGCCGCTGGCGCCGGTGCAGCGAGAACATCGCCTGGGGAGGTGTTGAGGTCACTCGTCTGTCGCTGTTGGCTTTCCTCCATCTCCGGTCCGGCGCCGCCCGCAGGCCTCTCCACCGGAGGGCGCCATTCACACCCCCTCCCCAACCTATAATGTCCTGCGGAAGACCCCCAGGAGCTCCCCGACCCGGCGCCCTGTGTCTCATCATGGTTTTCCTCTCTGGTTTCAGCAACCCTTTCCAGATTCTTGCTTGAGATGTTTATCGCTGTGGTGGTTGCCAAACGGTGATTTTTTTTCATTCTGGTTTTCCTTCTACATTTATTTGTTGGAATTCTAACGACATTCCAGAAAGATCCCATCTGTGAAAGAGAACAGCTCTGGGCCGATCTCAACCCAGAGCAAACAGATCCCTCCCCTCCCCCTCCATCATCCCGGGGACCCGGGGCTCCGGGAGGCGGCTTCTCTGTCCCCAGCTGACACAGCGGGAATGCGCAGGAGCGGTTGGAAGTGTTGCTAGGCTGTCCTCCATTTGCGGTAACGAAACGTCCAATCCGTTCTGAGATCCCCCCTCGGGTTTACCCTGAGCTTTTTCTCATAAAGCTGTGGTCTCTGTCTCCCTTTCCCGACCACCCTCCCGCACCCCGCGCCCCTTAGAGCCAGACCCTCAAAGCCGATGAGGAGAAAGGTGTCTTCTAAACCTCAAAGGCCCGACTGGCACATGGCTGGTCAGCTCCGCCAGGCCCGCTCTCCAGGCTCCAAGCTCAGCGCTCGGAGGAACCTCAGCAGGCTCGCTCCCGCACTCTCTGAGTCAGGCACGGCAGCTGCCGACTCACCCTTTCTTCCTCTCGAAACTCCTGTTCGAGAGCAGACCCTGTAACAGACCTCCGATGGTCTCCTGAAGTTCAAAGCCACGGGCAGGGCCCTCTGATGGCTTCCCTCGGAAACTCCCGGCCTTCATGTCTGCTCTTCCCACCGTAAGAACGGCTCCTTCCCTGGGAAGAGCCCTCCCCTCCTCAGGGCTCAGCATCCTTAGATGATTCGAATAACTGGTTACACATTTTCCAGGGGAGTGGACCCTCGCTTGTCCCAAGGGAGGGGTCAGCAAGCCTGTCGGGCTCCGGACAACCTACCCTCCGGGCTCATGGACTGGGGCCGTTCCCATGGAAATACCCGACCTTTGGGTCTCACACTGTTCTGCCTCTCTCTGCGGGAGAGGGGACTTTAGAGAGCCACCCACCGGTCCAAACCCACGGCTTGGCCCTGTTTCTGGGGGGAGGAGGACACCAGTGACTCAAACCTTAAACTGGGAATGGAAGTGGCAGGCCTGCTAAATAAAAGTTTTACCCCAGGAACTTCTGAGGAACTAAGTTACTAGTTAGTGCCAGAAAGCACTCTCTTGAGGGGAACTCCAGTCTCTCAGGAGTAACCTTGCTTCGTGATGAGGAAATGTGGAGAAGGGTTATTTTCTCTCTCAATTCTCAGCCTCACCCTTGAACAAGACGAGGAACAGAAAACCTCACCAGCAGTTTTTGGAGACTCTGGGCACAGAGAGCCTGGACTCCACAGAAACTCACTGGACCGAGAGCCTGGTTCCTGGTGCACCTGCGCACCAGAGCAGCTGGTCAGCAACCCTATTAATCCATGCGGGGTTCCTGAATGCCACTCCGCGAGTTCACCCCGGGCCGTCCTGTGTGGACACCCACTGGGAAGTCCAGATATTATAACGGATAGCGGGTCAGAGACAGATGTGACTTACAGGAATTAAGGGCTCGGTGGTTCCAGCTTGGGGACATTCAGTCCCTGTCCTTGGGGACAGACCACCCACACGGAGATGACATGAGTCATCGCAAACTCAACATGCGTCCTTTCTCTGACAGGTTGTCCTTTCAGTTGCTGAGTAGTCACCGAGGTCCGACCAACGGTGCTTCGTTTTTAATGTGGCTTTGCGCGGACGTGCGCGCTAATTTGAGCACGGGCAGGCTGAGCCCTGAGCGCACCCCTCCTCCAGCTCACATGGGCGCCAGCCCTCCCACTGCTCCCGCAGCCGGGGGCTGTGTGTGTTCTGACTGTGCGGCCGGGCCAGCGATCAGCCGAAAGTGCGCCGGCATGCAGGCCATGAGGACACAGGCCGGACAGCGGAAGTGTCCTTCATGTTCACCGTGCCCTCCCCCTCCCAGCCGGCAGCCCCTGTCCGAGGAGCTCCATGTCACCATGTCACACGAAGTGCGTGAGCTGGGGCGTCTGAGTCCTCTGCTCGCAAACAGAGGTGAAGCTGGGGAGCTGTGGTCCACGCCTTGTCTCCAATGACTAAAGCAGGAGCAGTCGGGAAATAGCCCCCTTTTCCCGTCAGGGCCGTGATATCAGCCTCCGAAATAAAGTCTGCACAGTTAGGAAAAGGCATTCGTTCTTCCCGTGCACTCTTTCCCTGCCTCTTCTCCTCGGGGCTTCCCGGTGGCGGTGCGGGAGGGCAGCCCGCTCGCTCTGCAGACTTTCACGAGTCCTTCCACGTGGTGAGCGCGCCACGCCCGTGGCTGAAAGCTGTTGCTGGGAAATAAAAGTGACACCCAGGGGAAGTTTTGTGGGGGAAAGCGTATTGCAAACAGCACCTGCTGCCCTGGGCAGAGCCCATCGGGCAGTGGGGAAGTCAGGAGACCAACACGTCACCACGAATCTCAAGATTGTCAGAGTCCCCGGCCCGCAATGTTGACTGAGAAGTGTGACGTGTACCTTTAAAGGTTATTGTTTTCACACGCCTTGGGTAGTGATGCTAATCCAGGTTCCTGACCAGCAAAGGTGCTGGGAGTAACCCACAGGGACAGGCCAGGGTGAGGGAAAAGTGGCGTCACAGCGTCATTGGAAAGTTCTGATGAAACCCCACCGCACTCTCGGCGGTTCCCTTTTATCGAGGGCAGCAGCTGTCAGTGAGGAGGTGAGGTTCTCATGGGCCAGCCTGAGGCGGAAGCTTCTGGCCGCCTGCTGAAAGCGCCCGAATCTCGGTGCTCTTCCCTTGAGATCTGGGTCCAGGTTACGGCTCCTCCTCACCAAGGACCCATCCTGGTCGGAGAGAGGAGTGTGGCTGAAGGAACCCCAACTTTTCCCAGCACGTAGACAACGAGTCTGGGCCCACATACCTTCGTGCTGACTCGGAGTCACAGGCTGACAATGTTCCTTTGCTGTGTGGCCACACCCAAAGGGCACGTCCGCCCCCACGCCAGAGGCCGACCTTCCAGAAGAGATGCTTCACATTGCATCTCCCCCGCGAACCGCCGGGCGCCAGAATGAAGGTCGAAAGGGCTTCGGTGGAAAGGTCTGCAGGGCGGGAGGTTGGCTGTGGGACCAGAAGGCCTGAAGGTGGAAGAGCTGCCGGGGCGTCCAAACTTCCAGCGTCTCTGGGCCACGCTGGAGGAAGAATGGTCTTGGGCCACACGTTAAATACGTTGCGACACATAATCATAAAAAAGCCTCATCATGTTTTAAGAAAATTTACAATTTTGTGTTGGGCTGCATTCAGAGCCGTTGTGGGCTGCATGTGGCCCACGGGCCACGGGTTGGACAGCCCTGATGAGACAGTCCTCAGGAGGGGATCAGATGTCTGCTCATCTGTAACCCGACGGTGGTTTTCTGTCACCGGCTCACAATCCAGACACACCTGTTCCCCACTTCACTTAGGCCGACGTCGGTAACACGCAGGTGTGGTCCACACAAGGTGGCTGCCCCTCCTCCAGAGAGTTTCACTTCCGCACGACGAGGGCCAGCACCACCCCCTCTACCAGCCCTTCCCCCCCAATGTCATTCCCACAGCCATCACCCTCGTGAACCCCACAGACCTACTCCTCCCACAGGGCCGGACCACTGTCCCCACCACCTACGCACACCTGTCAGCGATGACCGGTGGGAAGACCCCCACGTCACTTCCAAGGTGACACGGCCTCCTGCAGGGGCGTCTGCTCATGGGAAACCAGCTGTCTTCAGCTTGCACAGGAGGACCTGGGCTTGGGGAGACTCCTGCCACATGACAAATGTCACTGCCTCCGGGGACCGGCTGCAGTTCTCACTGTTCCCACCAGACACCAACCCAGCGGGGCGGACACGGGGCATCCGAGCGTGGTCTTTACTGTGGACTCGGTCAGTCCAGCCTGGCCGTTGCCAGCAGAGCGGCTTATCACTGAGAGGACAGGGCCTCGGTGGGACGGAGCTCACTACAAGGACCCACAGCCACCCATCCGTGGAAGAGTTGTACAAAGAGTGGGCCCTGGCGCTATGACTAAGACGCACCCTGCTCACTCAGAGGGACCTTGACCGAGGGCTGTCTCTGCTGCGCCCGCACGCCCATCTATCTGAGGAGAGCACTTCACCGACTCCTTCCCACTCTTGCTCGGGCGGACCACATGCAGCTGGCGGGGCCGTCTCCTCTTCACACAGAGCCACCCGACACCTCCCTCCTGCAAGTTCTTCCCCCCCGAGATTTCTCCGTTGGTCACTGCAGACAACAGAGAAGTCACAACGAAGTCACTGGGACTTTAGCTCCCTCTCGGGAAATGCCTGCAGTTTCCTCAGGACCCGTGTCACAGACGGAAACTCTGGGGATGGCGGCCCAGACCCCATGGCAGGAAGCAGGTCCCTGGGGATGCCCTGGGGGTGAAGGCCCTGCTCTGCATGGCAAGGCCTCTGCCACCGGCCCTCTGGCCACCAGCTGCCACCACAGCCAGCCCTGTGAGAGCCGTCGTGCCTGGATGGTGGTCGCGCCCTCGGCTGCCACGACCTTCCTGCTGAGAGTGCCTGCGTTGGCCTTGTGTGTCTGGCTGTTGGGCCAGAAGGTGGAAAGGCAAAACCTCCCATCGAGCCCCAGATGGAGCTGGAATCCATGAGGCCAAGTCCTAGGCCAGAAGAGAGCCTGCCTGTGTCCAGTGTCACGGTGACGCCCCTTCTGCAGAGCCCCCGCAGTGCACCCACCAGCGTTTTCAGGGCCCCACCACCTGGGCTCATGGTCTCTGCTGTCACAAGGCCAGGGGACAGGGCTCCTTGAGAGACACAGCTGATTCTGGATCCCGCTACCATCCAGCTCTGCCAACAGACCAACCCGACCCTGCAGCCCAGCCGGTTCTGGGCATTGCCCGAGGGTTCTGCCTTACTGACCACCTACTGTGTGCCACCGGCTGGGATGGGCGCTGACACACAAAGGCCAAGGGAAGCCTGGGCCTGCCAGGCCTCCGTGCTCAGCTGAGGCCCCACAGTTGGGTGTTGACGTGTCTGCTGTAACTCTGCCACATGCTCATCTCAGGGGCTCTCCACCTGAGCACCAATGTCCGCTTCTGACCTTGACTCTGAGTGAGCAGGACATGTGGCCATGCTGAAACCCCTCACCAAGTGCTGCAGATGTGCTGGCCCTCGGGCCGCAGCAGGGCTGACACGGGACCTGGAGATAACGGGGGAGGGCGTTGCCTGTTTCTCCCTGAGGACCCTCTCTCTGTCTCTCTCTGTTTCTCCTGTCTCTCTCTGTCTGTCTCTGTCTCTGTTTGTCTGTCTCTGTCTCTCTGTCTCTCTCTGTTTCTCCTGTCTCTCTCTGTCTGTCTCTGTTTGTCTGTCTCTGTCTCTCTGTCTCTCTCTGTTTCTCCTGTCTCTCTCTGTCTCTGTCTCTCTGTCTCTCTCTCTGTCTCTCTCTCTCTGTGAGCCAGCAACTGTTGCAGCCAGCACAGGAGGTTATTTATCAAGTCGGTGAGTATGTTCTAGTGTCTCCCTGGAAGGTCTCTTCCTCCTGGAGTCTCTAGCTGTGACCTGCAAAGGCAGGGACCGCCCCAGGGCTCCGGAGAGCACCACCGTGCAGCCCCCTGGAAGGTGTTCGCTGCACGCGCTGTGTCTCGCTGGCTGGCTATGTCTCTTCTGGTGTGTTCGATCGAGATGATTATCTGAAGCCCCAAAGAATAGAAAAGCTTGTTAAACACTTCTGTGATGCCTCCGTTCAGGTTAGCGAGATGATAACCCAGAATAATAATTTGTATTTGACTTGTGTCCCCAAGGCAGCCGTGGGCAGAGCCGGCGTCGGTTCTGGGACCGTGAAACGAAGAGCCGGCACCTCGCTCGTTCGGGATGCTTCGGGTGGCCGTGCGCGAGCCGCCTGCCGTGCGAGGTTCTGGGGCGGGGGTGGGGGTGACTTGCAGCCTTCTGTGCAGGGCTGCGGGGCGGCCGGGTCAGGCTTTCGGGGCCGAATAGGGCTGTTTCTTTTCATTTTGTTTTTTCACAGCCTTTTAAGATGTAAGAACAATTCTTGTTCCTGACTGACCAGCAGACCCTAGTCTGCCAACCATGGGTTCAGCTAAGCTGTAAAAGTGCTGACTCATTTCAACCAACAAGCCGCCCGAGGGAGACATTCCGAGCTGGGTCAACAGGTCAACCGTGTCCCCTGGGACGGAAGCTCTTTTGTTCTCACCTGTTGACCTTTCATCCTTTTCCAGGTCCCTGTGATTGTGAAGTGGCTGTGGAGGCCCCAACACAGTAACTTCAAAGGCAGGGTCCCAGTGGGGGGAAGAGAAATGGCAAAAGACTCCTAGTGCGGATTTCATTATTGTTTATTATTATTGTTGTTGATGTTACTATTACTGTTAATCCTACAACGGGAGTCTCTTCCCAAACACGCCCCATGTCTCATTGCCTGGAGCTGAGGAGCAGGCCGCCCACCCCGGGCCAGCCCCTGGCAGAGGCCAAGGGGTTCGCATGACTGACACCTCTCCCGGGGTGGGGAGAGGCCTCTGCCAGGTCGGACTCCACTGGGTCAGTCCCCATGCCGTCAGGGAGGGCACAGGGGTGGCAATTTGGCCACCAGTAGGAGCTCTGGGAATACTCTTCACGTTTTGATATACTTGGGAAACAAAGGTTTTGGTCTTTCAAATCGGTGTCTACTCTAATATTTATGTTTCTTTTTTCAACAGTTTCTCAAGGCTGGCCGCTGCCATTGGGTGGGGACATCACTGCTGAGGGGACGTGTGGCGGTGTCTGGAGACTTTTCTGGCTCTCACAGCTGGCACTGTGGGCACCTGGAGAGTACAGTCTAAGGAAGTGGCCCGAGACCCCACAGCGCCCAGGACACGACAAAGCCCGGCCTGACCCCGCGTGTCCCGAGGGCCGAGGCTGAGAATCCCCGGCTGAAGCCACGAGGGACAGGCTACATGCACGCCCGGTGGGGGATCGACATACCCACCACCCAACCCAGTCAGAGGCTGAGCTCCAGAAGCAGAATGGGAGAATGAAGATTCCACAGTGTGTTTGAGGTTTTGATGGCCCAATGGCAAATGAGGACGTTTTCCAAAGAGGATGTGTGAAAAACCAAACCAGACTCAAGACAGGCCCCTCCGTCCTCGTTCCTTGCCCAAGGAGAAGATTCCTGACTCGTGTGAATGGGTGGAACGCATCAGGAGGGAGAAACAAAAACAAAAACGAGAGAGCACATTTGCAAAGGTAAAGATGGGGTCCGAGTGTCCCCGAAAGCTGAGCCTCTGACCTGTTCCACATGGACAAGGCACCCCCAGCACCATTCCGCGCCTCGGGGCTGCTTCCCTCTCCCGACCCGGTTCGAACTGTCCTTTGCGAGACCAGGTTTCATGTCCACAGAACAGATGGGAGCAGAGAGCCCTTGGGCCTAGAGACATCTGCCCATGGCGTGGATTCCCGGCTCTCCCACACCGGGCGGCTGCTGTGGAAGGAAACCGCTCCCCCAGAAGTCGTCTCTCCGGCACGCCTGGCTTCCCCAGTCACACGGAGCCCCTTTCAAGTGTGTCCGCACTTGACCCTGTTAGGAAGGAGTGGGAATGAGCGTTGTAAGCCAAGGCTGGCTCAGTCACTCCGAAACTCAGACAGACTCGTCCTAGGGCCTGGTCCAAGTGTCTGGCCACTAACAGGGAGCAGAGCGGCAGTGTGGGCTGCAGCGGCACACGGGGAGAAGGCTGTGAGCCCCTCATGGGTGCCCTTGTGGGTTTCGCTCTCCCTCAACTGGGCAAGGGGAAGACCAGTGTTTGTGGGAAAGTGGGACATCCTGGCTTCGTGATCTGCTGCCCTCCTCCTTGCTTCAGCCGTCAGCTTCGTAGAGCCAGGATGACCAGCCTGGCCGCACACAGAAGTCTGGGGCCTCTCCTCTCTCTCCTGTTCACGCTGCAGCTCCAGACCCATAAGACGGTTACCAGACAGACTCCAGGGCTTTACAGTGATCGCTGACATGGCTCGTGTGTACCTGCTGGAGCAGCAACGCCAGCGTGAGGTCCAGATTGCGCACTTAATCCCGGATGAGCGCCGGGCTGGGACGGGCTTCTCCCAGAGGCGCTGGAGTCGTCTGCTGACCCGCAGATGGGTGCAGTGAGAAGGAAACGGGGCATTCCCTGTGGTGCTGGCTCCAGCAAAACGTGGACTAAGTGCGTTGGCAACGCCCTGTTCAGTGCTGGAAATCGAAGTTTTGGAAATTGAAAGTCAGTCTGAAATGGCGTCTCGCACAGGCACAGCCGTGCCTGCAGAGCCGCAGCTCCTCCACGATGGCCCACATCGGTGACAGTCCCTGCAGTTGGGGATGGTGCTGCGCTCTGCACCGCCTGTGTCTCTCAGAGCGTGTCTCTGAGTAAGTTCAGTTCTGTGCAGGGGGAGAGGTGGCCACTGAGAGACGTGCTCCGGGAGGGGCCCTGGGCCGGGATGCTCGAGGACACCATGGGCTGCTTCCCAGGGACTGTGTGGAGGCTGCGAACACTTCTTAGGCACCTGCTGTATGTGAGACCCTGGGTACCAGACACTGCCCCTACATGACAAAGGCGGCCTGTTTCCCGTGACAAGCTCTTCCAGGGTTACACCAGCAGAAGAGAGGAGGGCACAGAAAGGGGACGGAGAGGAGCAGTGGTTAGGAAAGCCTTGTGTTTGCACTTGACCTGCTATCCGCCGGGTGGGGCAGCAGGAACTGGGGAGCTGCCCCACCCGGCGTGTCCCCAGGGCTATCTCCCAGTCAGCCTCGCGTCCCCGTCCCACGGTGCACCCCCGTCATTCCCACCAAGCCTGGTGACACAGCAGTGTGGTTAGAAATAGACTCTGGGTCTGTTTTGGATGCTGGCTCTCCACTTCCAAGAAGTGTGACTGAGTAACTTATTCCAGCTCTCAAGCTCCCTCTGCCAAAAAGGGGGAGAGCGTTAGCACGTTTCCCCTGGGTTCCGCTAGAATGTCGTGATGTAATCACCTGATGTTAACATGCTCCTCGTCCTCCTCTCGTCCGGTATTTTCAGTGCGGCAGGTGCTCTACCAACCATTGCAAAGGAATTTTCTCACCGAGGCTTAAACACAGGGAGAAGGAAGGCACTGGCGCAAACCGGAGGCTCAGAGAGCGTCACCGGCCATGGAATTCCAGGCGGGCGATGCAGGACGGAGGCTGTGCACGCTCTACCTGCTGGTGGGGCTTTTCCCTCTGTCCTGAGACGGAGCCTCGGCAAGACGCGGGGACACTGGTGAGGGAACGGCTCCAACTCAGAGGTGTTAATGTGTCTCTGTCTGGCAGAGGCCTAGAGCCACTGGGAACACACAGGTCCCTTTCAGTCCAAGCCGGAGCAGGTCCCTGCACGGCCAGGCCCTCGATCTGGATGCCAGTGCTGAGCCCCAGAACCCTGGCCCATCCTCCCCGACCCCGCCTCCTGTGGCACCCTGTTTGCTCGTGGAGATCCGGCCACCGCTGCCGAAGGACTGACTGCCTCTTGAGAAAAAATGAGTAGCCTTCCTTAGCAGAGTAGAAAGTGCTTCTTAAACGATCATCACCATAATTTTATTTTTAAAACAAGGACAGAGTCTTACAAGAAAGATGTTTATGGAGAAAAAAATGGGCAGTGTTATGAAAAATTCTCTCCTTTGCTCAGATTAGCTCTTGGCCTGGGAACCTCAGCACAGAGCCGCCTGGTCAGAACCGCCCCCCACCCAGTACCTGCCCTCACCTCCCGCAGCTCCTGCCCTGTGGATGCCCTGCTTGCTGGTGTGTGGTCAGAGTTGCAGGGGAGGCAGGAGGTGGGGACTCGGCTCCTCAACACCTGGGCTCCCCGGAGTTGGGGTGGGGTTTCTGAAATACGGAGCATGTGTCTGTATGCGGGCATGCATGTGTATGTAGTGTGTGTCTGTGTGCACACGTGTGTGTGTGTGTCAGGGAGGAGCAGGCGGAGGGGAGACCTGCTACCTCCAAGTCCAGGCAAGGACAGCTTCATGGGCACGCCCAACCTGCGCGGCTGCTCTGGGCCACACACAGTGACCCTGGGCTTGCTGAGGGTTCTGCTGTCGCCATCTTGGAATTCTAATGACCTTTGAACGTGACTCCCCCGCCCCCGTTTTCACAGCCACTGAGTCCTGCATGTTCTGCAGCTGATTTCGAGACCTTGCAGAATGTCTGCCTCAAATCCTCTCGACCCGGCTTCTTCCTCCCGCCGTGGCTGTGGTGGCTAGTTCCAGGCAGGAACAGGTTAAATGAGTATGTGGCGTGCATGCCTCTCCCCCGGGCCCTCTGCCCCCACTCGGCCTACGGGGACTTGTTCCGGCTCCCCAGGGGTGAGGGGCACCGACGATCCCTGGGAAATAGCCTTGGTGCAGGGGTGAAGTGGAGCTGCGGAACAAAGACCACCCCCTGCCACCCATGCGAACACTCCAGAAGGCATTCTCCATGGCTCCCAGAGGGTCCCTGGGATGGAACACAATTGTGCTGGTGTGTGGGCCCTCCCCCTGCCCTGCTGTCCCCCGGCCCTCCCCCTGATGACCCCTCACCACCCCCCAGTCAAACTCACAGGCAGGCCTCTGCTTTTGAGGAGATCCAGGCCAAGATGACAGCCCACGTCCCTGTGTTGTGCGTCCTGGAACCCCAGACCATGTGTAGGGGGTCACTGCCTCC
Organism: Tonatia bakeri; assembly: GCA_004024845.1. Classification (NCBI taxonomy): domain Eukaryota; kingdom Metazoa; phylum Chordata; class Mammalia; order Chiroptera; family Phyllostomidae; genus Tonatia; species Tonatia bakeri. The sequence continues at coordinate 49,267 of PVIA01006542.1, read as the reverse complement.
TGGTTGTCACGGGACCTTTGGCACACCATCCCTCTCCAGGCCTGTCACCGGGCCCAGTGACTCAAGTCCTGCTGCAGCGCAAAATACTGGAAGGCACTGCTGGAACCACAGCCGGGAGCCAGATGTCCCCAAACTGCCCTTTCAGTTCCGTCTCCTCCCTCTCCCTCCAGGGCAGCGTCCCTGCCGGGTGTCTGGGCCCAGGAACTAACCTCGTCTGCCACACCTTCCCCCAGGACCATGATTTAGAGAGTTTGGTAACGGTTTGGAAAGACTCCATGTTCCATTCCACCCTGTGAGGGCCTTCACTGAGCGGATGGAGTTTGTGTGCCCCTCAGGGATGGCTTTGGGGGGACGTGAGGATGCGCCACACAGCTCACTGCAGGTTTGTGACTATGGTTTCCGTGGTCAGCGGTAGAACATTCTCGTCATCTCAGAAAGAATCCCCATGCTCTCCTGCCAATGCTTCCTACGTACCCCCAAATCCTCAAGCCCTGTCTGCCTCCGTGGAATTGCCTGTTCTGGACACTTCACATGGACAGAATCATACACCGTGTGGGCTTTCTTTATGCAGCATGGCGCATCCAAGGCTGCGGCACGTACCGGCTCCTCTCCAAGGCCGAACAACGTTTATCCAGGTCTCCTCCGACTTCTTCCCTCTGTGTCGTGTTGTCTGCGATGTGCATGCTTTGCCGGCCATTGCTCGCATTATTTCTAAGTATTCTGTTCTCTGAGGTGCCATTGTAGATGCAACTGTTTTCTTAATGCAGTTTTACTTTGCTTATTGCAAGTGTGCAGAAATAAAACTGAGCAGAGAATACTGGTCATGTGACCTGCAACTTTGTGAAAATCTTATTTTAATTATTTCTTAGTGGTTTGATTTCTTAGGGTTTTCTATACATGAGATTATTTCATTTGCAAAGACCTGCAGTCTTACTTCCTTTCCACTGTCGGTGCCTTGTATTTTATTTTCTTGACTAATTCTTCCTGCTAGAAACTCGGGCACTGCTCCGTCCGGTCCAGTGCTGAGTGCAAGCGGAGGGAGTGGACACCCCTGTCTTGTTCTCAGTCTCGGAGGAAGTATTCCTCTCGCACGAGTCAGTCCGCTGCTAGCTGTAGGTTCTGTGTTTGTTCGTTTCTGCTGACCGCGTAGCTTTTGTCCTCTGTGCTCCTGACGTGGAGCATCACCCTCACTGACCCGTAGAGTTTTGACCAACTAAGCCCCCTTGGTCTCCATGTCTGCATCTTTCCGGGCATTGCTGGGTTCGGTCTGCGACTGGCGTTTCAGGGTTTCTGCCCCCTGTCAGCCCTCTGGCTGTGAACCTCCCGCATCAGGGTCCTGAGCTCAGGCGGGAGGAGGCGTGTTGAATGGACACCAAATGCTTTTTATCAAGGAAGCCGGTTTTATTGCGGACCAGAAATAGAATGGAGTTGTTGTTTGAGGTGTTGGAGACTGGGAAGAAGAAGCGGCGCCCTTGGTCTTGGCTTAGAGCACACGTCACAGGTGGAAAGCTGACGGATCTGAGGGGGTCTGGGATAGGCGTGTGCACCAGACCTGTGCTGGGCAAGCTGATCGTGCTGCTGTCCCCACCCCAGCTCTCCCCTGAGGATGACTGGTGGTTGGCTTGCCCTCAGAAGTAGGGGGAGCCAGGAGGGGTCCCAGAGAGTTAAAATGGAAGGGTGGATAGAGATCACAGTTCGGAGTGAAAATCTCCCAGAGAAGTGACAGAGTCTGGATGGCCCTGAACTCCCCTCCACACTTTGGGTGGAAGGGGTCGGGAATTAGAAATGGATGAAGAGTTTTAGAGCGGGCTGTTCTTTCACCATGAGTTCTGTCCCGTTTCTGTCCTCACGGGAGGCAGGGGACTGTCTGGGCCCTCAGCTCGGGCTCAGGGGGAGGCTTTGAGGGGCCCACGGGGAAAGCAGCACAGTGTGTGCCCCTCGCATCCGAGGGACACAGAATAGTCACAGGATGGAGGGGGCGACCTGCTAGCTGCTCTCATGGCCAAAGGAAGGGCTCCCCGACAGGAGGCCAGGTCATCCAGGGTCTGTCCAGCCAGCGAGTGCTCCCTGAGGACCAGATGTGAATCCAGAGGAGCTGGCACGGGGTCACCTTAGGTCCTGTTTGAGAAGGTAGTCTGGAGAGGCTAGGAGACCTAAGACGGCGGGGAATCAGGGACCCCTGGGTCTCTAGGGAATGAGGAAGAAAGGACACGACCAGCCAGGGGAGAGCTGCACCCACCCTGCGGAGGTCTGCAGGTGAGAGGCATCCAGCCTCTGGGCGGTCAGGCTCATGAGAAAAGGCCACTGTGAGCATCTGTGGGAGCAGAAGCCACGCGTCCAGCCCTTTGGGCAGCACCTTCAGTGCGAGCCTCTCTGCCTCTGACCGGCTCACCCTCGGGGCCTCGGCCCTGGAGGTGCAGAAACCAGGATTAGCTGGGGTGGGGGTGGTACAGAAAAGGGGGGAGAGAAACCCTGCCCCTCCTTGACCCAGGCTCACAACATAGGAGGGGGGATGCCTTGACTTAACAGTGACTTTGACATTTTTACTATTATATACAACTGGACATTTTAATGCTAAGCTGAAATTGTCATTTGTGACTCGAAGTGACCTTAGAACTCTGTGCATTGCCCAAGACAGACCAGGAAATGACTGAGAAGTACCCTGCCCCTGGCTGGACACTCGGCAGCCTGGCCCCCAGAGCTGACAGAAGGGGCCGAGGAAGACACAGTGGAGTGGATTTCTTGTTTCCTGCGTACCCTCTGTGAGAACAACAGAGTGGTCGTGTGACAGGGACACATTGCTATTTATTGGATTCTCCCCCCGCTACAGCGCTGAGGGCCAGGGGCTGCTGAGTTTCATTTTGACCTTGGTTTCTTGTTGGCAATGCCCCTGCTCCTTCCTGTGAGGGGCCTCGGCCGACCCCTCTGATGAGACCCCTGTGATGGACATTCGTCCTTCTCTTTGCCACGGGGCGTTGGAACCACCTCCCTCTGTCTGGAAGGCTCTCCTTTCGTGAAGCAGAGCTCCCCTGCGGGAACAGAAGCTGCAGTGGAGGTGCCGGCTCCGCCTCCCTGCAGCTGACCTGCAAATACAGGCGGTGCTGGAGGAAGCAGTCTTCAGATACACCCCGGGGGGTCGGTGGCTGGTGGCTGATGGTAGCACCAAAGCGACCTCCGGTTTCTGGAGCAGCCTCGGTGGAGAGGAGGGCCAGTTTTGTGGCATCATCGGTGCTGAGGCCTGCCACGTCCATGCCGCGTGGGGACCATGGTGACTTGGCTGGCCGGGTTCTGCCATGTGAGTGCCGTGCATTCCTGGCTCTGTGACCCCTAGAGCGGCTCTCTGATCCTCCCAGGGGTTCAGTGAGCTCCTCCACTACCCCTCATTTTCCTGGAATGTGTCCTTCTACAAAAAGGTGCAGGACAGCACAGAGAGTCCTCACGCAGCCTCATCCGCTTCCGATCACGCTAACATCTCCCGTCAAAGGTAGGCAACTATCCCTGGGTGACTCTCATCCAAACAATGCGCTTCATCTGCATTTCACCCACATTTCCACTGATGTCCCTCTCTTCCCGGGACCCAGCTCAGGACACCGCTGTCCTTTGGCTGTCATGTCTCTCCTCATCTGTGACTGTTATAGAACAGACCCGACTCGGGGGACAATATACTATTACTGAATGGACCCACCCTTGTGCTCCAGGGGTTCCTGACCCCGTATTAGGTTCACTTTGCCCACTGCCAGGGAAAGATGTCTCTCAATGGCAGAGATTGGTGAAAAGGAAAGGAATTCTTTATTTAAAAAGTTATGCAGACTTAGAGTAATGACTTAATATCTTCATTAAAATACTGAAGTCCTTTAGGGTACCCACAAACATATAGCCCTTCCTTCTCCCCTTTGCCCAGTCCGGGGTACTGTATTTCAGGAAAAGAAGTAGAAGTCCATGGTCCAGGCAGCCCCTCAGTCCCGGCACCACCAGCTGTGTCACCGCTGCGATCTCTAGTTAATCCAAAACCACGTGGCACCTTCTCATGGCCCACCCTCAAGAGTCCTTTCATGCCTTTTCTTCCAGGCAAAGTCCTGCTTCCTAAGCCATGTGGCAAAAAAGGGCACACCCTAAAGTTGTATAGTCCCAACTTTCGCCAAAGCCCCGTGGTCCTCCAAAAAAGCCCTGCATGGCTGCTGCACCTGGGTTTAAATCCCCACACTAATCTTCCTCTGAAGCTTTGTTTCCAACTCCTCCCACAATTAGTTACACCTGCCAGCATTCCCGTATTCTCCCAGCTTAATTGGGCTGCCATAATAAGTCTGGGCAGGCATGGCCCCATGGCGTGGAGCCAATTACCTCCAAGCTCTCACACAGGCGCCGTAACCAGGGGGAGTTGCCTCCCAGGTGCATCACGTGTTGAAGTCACTCCCATCCCCCTGGCTCAGAGCATGGCCACGGCTCTTTAACATATCCATGAAACCAGTTAAAGGTTAGAGATATGTTAAATGACCATTCTAGAGGTTATCTGCAAAACTGTTCCTATTCAAAACAGCTCTCAATGGCCTTGTAACATGTATCCCATCCCCCAGCTCAGACTTATGGGGGTGAGGACATCACTCACACACACACACACACACACACACACACACACACATCTAATATTTCCTGGACACCCTGAGTTCTGGACCTCATTACAAATCCCCATTTGGGGGCCCCCATGGCTGCACCCTGTTACGTGACAGTTCCTTGTTTCCAAGAGGACTGTTGGTCTGTAGGATGTCCCTGAGTTGGACCCATCTGATGTTTTCTCCTTACTTGAGCAGAGTGGTAGATTTTGGGGAAGGTGCGACAGGGGAGCAGTACCTTTTCCCGTCAAGGGGTTAGGGTCAGGGGACAGGACACCCGTGTGACGGGTGACGTCGCCCTCGCCACCTGGGGGAAGTGGTGTCTGCCAGGTGCTCACCGCCAGAGGGCGCTGCCCCTCCCGTTCCCACCTGCCCGTCAGAAGTCGGCCGGCCTGAAGCCCGGCCCCCATGGACAGGAGGGAGGGGTGAGCCCCATGTGTCAGAGGGGCCGTATCTTCATGTTGTTTGGAACTTTCTGTAGGGAAGGTTTGTCCTCTCTCCTCTGTTTATTTACTTAGTCAACTCTCAATCCAGTGCAAGGAAAGGGTGTTTGTTGATAAAACTGCAGAAAAGTCTGCTAAAACCCAGTGACCGGCGGGCAGTCTGATAGGCTTGCAGAGAGACTGGAAACTGGGGTAAGAGGGAGCATGAGGCCGCCCCACCCCATGTGGTTCCCTCGGCAGTGGGCTGGTTCCTCCACAGGCTCGAGTCTGCTGTCCTCGTGGCTCCAGCTGAGCAGAGCCTCTCCATTGCCCCGGACAGTGGGGCTGCCGCTGCAGGGCTCCGAGTCAGCTGCCTGCAGTATGTGTCTGTGTGTGTTGGGGGGTGTCCTGGGCTCAAACGCTCTCGAGAGAGAAACTCGCTTCCTTAACCTGGATGGCAGGCTAATCCCTCCTGGGCAGGTGTCCGTGTGAATCCCACTGGCTGTGGCCCACGCTGGGCAGGAAGGACATGGTAAAAAGTGCTGTCACTGTGTCACCTCCCAAGCAGGCTGTAAGAAGGGGTCCATCCTACAATGAGGGAGCGTGGTGAGCTGGTGAGCAGATCGTTCCTCCTGCACTTTCCATGGGTTCTCCCAGGTACACAGGCCACTGCTGAGGTCACACGGGATGTTGTGGTCATTTCCAAGTCTACGGTGCGGGCTCTTCCGCTCCACATGCAGGGCTCCTCAGGGGCCACCTCCACCTCAGCTGTTCTGGAGTTTGTGCCTGAAGTCGTGTTTAGCAGGTAAGGTCAAGCCGAGGTGGCTGGAGTGTAGCGGGGAGTCATGTCGCCCTCTCGGCCTCCCTGTCCTCTACCCAGTGGCTGTGGAGGTCCTGTTTGGTCCGTGGGTGGAGGGAGGTAGACCAGATGGACAGCCTGCTTCTGCGGGCCTCGGGCTTCAGGTGGAAGAATGAAGCTGCTGCTCCCAGGTGTCACATTCCTCTGCAAGCACGTGTGGGGGCGCCCTGGGACATTCAGAGCCCCTCCCCTTAAGCACACCCCAAAGATGAACCTGATCTCTCATCCTTCAGGGCTCCTGAAGGCACACCCAAACTTGGTCTCCGAGAAGCAGCTCCTTGGGGGCTCCACAGAGGTACGGCACGGGTTCGGAGAAGACAGAGGGCAGCTTTTTCTCTTTGTCTCCTCAGGGCTCGCAGCTGTGGGGAGCCTGGACGAGAGGAAGGAGCGGGCTGCAGCAGAGGGTGTGGCTCTGTGGCCGGGCAGTAAGCCACAGTGGACAGAGGCGGCCAACCCCAGAGAGCGGGGGGAGGGAGCCAGGGCACCGAACTCTGCGTCCCACCCTCCTGCCTTCTGATCTCCTGCCAGTGGCTGCCAGGGCCCAGACCCGACTGCAAGCCAGAGGCCAGGTTGCTGTGGACTCAGCCCACGGAGACCGGCCTTCAGGGCAGACGGTGGGGGCGTGGAGAGAGTGGAAAGTAGACCTGGAGAAACACAAGTCGGGTCCTGAGTCCAGAACAGATGGTGGGTGTGTGCTGGGCCTGACCCCCAGCCCTGCTCTCCTGACGGGTCCGCCGCCCCGTCCACCTGACCCCAGCATCTTCTCACAGTCTGTGACCTGACCTCACTCTGGGCAGCCGATCTGGGGCCCTTTTCACATCACAGAGGAAAGAGCCATGTAGTTCAGCCCACGTGTCACACACTGTACAGTAGACAAGGACCTGGGCCGCTTCCCCTGCCGTTCTCGGGGTTCCTCCCAGCGCTGGCAGCCTGGAGTGTCCCTTGGGGCCCCTTGGGCCTGGCCTCTCCGGGACGTGCTTCTGGACAGAGTGCTGTGCTCAGCTCCCCCACCTCAGGGGCGCCGGAAGGGCCCGTCACTGTGAGTGTGTGACAGTGTGTGTGCGCAGCAGAGAAAGAACGGGAATCGCTCTGCGGTGGAGCCCACCTCCTTCCTGGAAAGACTGTCCTCCTGGGGCTGCTGTCGCCATGGCCGACTGCAAACTGGGAAGCTGCTCTCGGGCCGCTCGCCTGTGCTTTGGAACGAGTGCAGTGGAAAACCACCGTCCTCCTCTCCCGGCCCCTGTGGGGACTGCCTGGGCAGCTGACCAGGGCAGGGGCGGGGTGGGTGGCTAGCAGGAGGGAGGGGGGCGCAGCGGTTGGGTCAGGGCGGAGGGAAAAACTGGGCTTATTGGTGAGAAGGCAGAAAAATAATTTGAGGTTTCCATGTAGCATAAGTTTCCATCTGACCTTCCCTGATGGCAAAATAGGTTGTGGGCCCGAAAAGCTGGGAGGCTTTTCACAGTGACTTCATTGTCTCAGACGCGGGCTGGTCCTGGGTGGGACCGGAACTCGAGTCTTTATAGGGCTCTCCACGGGCATGGGTAGTCATTGCCACCCCTGAGAGAGGGGGTTGGGGTGGTTTGCAGAGGGGCAGGGAGTTCAAGGAAGGTGCAGCCCACACAGAGTGCAGCGGCCCCACCAGGGAGGCCCCGTCGGAGGGGCGGGGGTCCCCCCAGGCATCCTCCCGGGGCCTGGAAAAATGCGGAGAACGGCTGGCTAGGTCCAGAAGACAAGGCTCTTAAATGCCCCTCCTTCTGAGAGAGAGAGACTACACACCCCATGGCATTGAAGAGGTCGGGTGGGCCTCGCCCAGGAGCGGTGGGAAGGACACTTGAGGGGACAACCGCAGGTCCTTCCCAAAGCGGCTTTCGATCGGAAAGTCAGGTGTGAGTGTGAGCCTGCAGGCCAGGTGCTGTGGCTCAGAGTCTGGCCCCGAGGCAGCAGCGACCACAGGCGGGCTCAGGGGTATGTCTCTGAGGGGGCATCTTCCCGCAGGACTCCATGGTCCCAAAGAATCCAACGTGCAGACGGTTCCGTCCTGTGGTGCTTGCGAGAGGTGCGTGATAACAAGTGTGCGGAACAGGGCCTGGTGAGCCACCAGCACACAGCATGTGCCCCACAGGTGCCGACTCCCGTGGGGAGCACAGCCCATGAAGGAGGCACCACCAGCACCTCGGGGTGCTGGTGTATAAACACGTAGATGGAAAGGCTCTGTGACCTGCTGAAGGTCACGCATCCAGGAAGTGCTGACAGGGACGGTGCCCCTTCGGGGACAAAGGACTCACACCTCTACCCGCTGCACCTGTGGCCCAGGTGCCCAGGACTGCGTCCCCAGGAGCCCCCATCCTGCGGCGGACCAACACAGGGGTCCGAAGGCTTAGCCCCTCCTTCCTTCTCAGGTTAATTTGGAAGCTTGTGGCAGCTCCAGCCTCCCAGGGGTCGACTCAGGCCTTTGCTGAGACCGCTCCACATGCCATCACCTGCCTCCTTGAAGTCTTGCTTGTTCCCGTCCCTCCAGAGTGCCCACCCCCGGGGCCCACCCTAGTGAAGCCCCTGTCCCTGCCCCTGCCCTGCCCCAGAGCTGGCCTCCTGGGAGCCCGGACCTCCATGGGGCTCTAGCTGCACTCAGAACTTGGGCCACCTGGCTGCATGGCCTGCTCTTCACCAACGCCTCTGCTCATTCCAGACAGAGGTGTCATCATTCGAGCCAGGAGGACCCTCGGAGGTCGCATTCAAAATTCTATCTAAACCTGAGGTGCCTTGTCCGTCACAGCCGTTTGTGTGCCGAGAGGGGCGTGCGCACTTGCATGTGCTAGGAAGTCAGGAGGGCCCCCTGCTCACGTGGGTTTCTACAGTAAGAGCTAGTATCTGTTGCTGGTTTTACTGAGCAGAACTGAGGCCCACTGTGGTTTTTGATGAGCTTCTAAGGCATGAGTTCGGTGAGGGCCTGGCTCCCACAAGCTGACGGCCCCCTGGAGGACCCCCGGGCAGGCCCTGGGACAGGGAAGGAGCCAGTCCTGCCCCGGCTGTGGTTACCGGTGTGGACTCCTCGAGAGAGCTGCCGGAAGTTCGCCACGCACTGTGACAACACAGGGGCGCAATGCAGCCCCACTTCACCTTCTGCGCCTCAGAGGACACCGGTGGGTGGGGGAGCAGAGGTTTGCCTGCTGGCTGGCGGCAGAAACGGTGCCAGAGCCCGGGACCTGGGCTGCACACGGGGCCCTGCCCATTGCTCTGCTCCGGCTGCCTGAAGGGTCAGGATGTTCCTGATTTCACAAGTGGGCCGCAGACGACTAGAGTGCAGTGACTCCCCCGGGTGCTCCTCCAGCCCCCTCTGCCTTCTGGCTGAAACCGTGTGGCACCCGGCTGTGGGCCGCGAGTCCAAGCGTGGCACACGGCTCTTCCTGGCTGGCGAGTTCGGATCGGCTTCCTGCGTGAGTCCTGCAGAGGAGAACTTAGGGGCCAGGTGGGACTCATGGCAGAGTCAGCGGATGGAGGGGGGCCTCCCCACTCACAGGAGACTTCACAGGAGCGAGAAACAAGCATCGTTCTCTGAAGCCCCCGAGGGGTCAGGAGTTGGAGCTGTGAGGCCCCTGCACGCACACCTCAGTTCCCGGGCCCTACCTGGGGCTGCTGGCCTGCCCAGGACCCCATGAGGAAGGTTTGCCACCGGCAACCCGCCACTGGGGACACATTGACAGAAAGGTGACACTCGCCCCTTGGGCACCCATGGCGGGGCTCAGAGGCAGAGGCCTGAGAGAAGAGACCGGTTGGTGCTGGTTGGGGCACCACATGCTTGTCTTTGGGAGGCCAGTTTGCACGCACGTGAGGAGGTGGACTCTGGCAGCTCTCAAGTGTCCTGCCTTGGGCTTTTGCTCGACATGCAGTGACGGCTTGTGGCCGCTTTAGCTGTGCAGTCTGGGCCCAGCTGCGCCCTATTCCTGGTACACCAGGGACTCGCAGGGGGAAGCCGCCGATGCTACTTCTCTGTGAAACCTCTGCTCCAGCCCCCACTCGATGCCCCCACCAGCAGCCGGCCTCTCAGGACCTGGCTTTACATGGAGAATTCACACCCCTGTCCCCCAATGGGCACAGCTGTGACTTCAAGCAGGACCCTGAGATAAGAAAGAGGAAGGCAGGGCATTCTCTCTGTAGGGCCGTTGGTTTTGTGGTCACCACTGGGTGCCATTAGCTCTGGGAACTCAGATCGAACGTGGGCTTCTGGCCCCAGAGTCGACTCCTGGCCAGCTGGCCTTGTGGATGTCTCGTGTCCTGCCTCTGAGCCTGGTGCACCCACCGCAGAGGCGGGTGGCCTGGGTCCTTCTCTTCCCACCGCTGGTGTCTCACTGTACAAAGGCTCCCAGGCAGTGTTCACGGCCTGCACCCTGATGCCAGAAGGTCCCGGGTCGACTGTCACCCCTCCCCCCATGCAGTTTTAAGTCTGGAGGACTGCTCAAGGCCATGGTTAGTGGCTGCCTTGCACACAGACTCTTGGGAGGACAGGATGTCTCCCGGCGAGAAGGCAATTCTGCAGTTGGTGATGACACGGACCGTTTGAGAAGTCCCTAACCAGGCCAGCCTCTCCCATGCCCAGTGGTGGGAGCCGTCTCCACAGGGCTGCGGCCGATGGCCAGTTCTGACACAGAAAACCAGCGAGAGGTGGCTGTACGTGTTTTGTTATCTGTCCGGCATTTCTCTTCTTAAAAAATCTACTATGTTTTACTTGTAAAAATGAAAGCAATACAACAAAGTCATTTCCTAATCCTAAATAGAACAGACAAATGAAGAGTTGGACATGCATTCTTCCATATTTCAATGTTTACGTGCATCCACATGTTTTTAAAAACAAAATGGGATCATAATATAGATTGCTCATTTTTAGTTCATTTCATTTCAAGGTGTTGGGACATGTTTCCCTGTCAATGGGATCTACCTCATCTTTTAAAAGTTCTGTAGAGTGTTTTAGCCTGTGGGTGGGCTGTGACCGATTCACTGAGTCCCCCGTTGGTCGGCACTGGGTCATTCCCATCCATTCATTATTACGACCGACACTGCACGGAGCAGCTCTACACAGCGTGCTTTGCACACCCGTAAATGATTTCTTTAGGGTGAGTTGCTAGAATCAGAAACATTAGGTCAAAAGTTGTAACTGGATTATCGTCTGGAAATGTCGAAAGCATGTATCCTCTGTGTGTGTATGTGTGTGTGAGAGGGGTGATTTCAGGGCAAGGGAAAAGTGTCATGTTCTCTAAGTGAAGGGGGCATTGAGTCACATCTCTTGTTCTCTCTCCACTGAGACTATCACAGCATGAAAAGAAGTTTTCCCACTTGGTTTTCTTTATACCGATTCTAGCTGCAACAACCTCTCTAAGACTGTCCATGTTTGTCTCTACCAGTGTATCTGCCTGAACTCACACGGACATTAAAAAAAAAGAACACGGAGTGAACCAGTTTTATTCCTCTATTTTTAATGGTTCAGGGGAGGTTTGCCTTCTCCAGGTTTGCCGGTCAGACACACTCGCCATGCCCCCATCCTACCCAGAATCCCACGCGGTCAGCACTCTCCCCTTTGTCCACCTTGGGAAAGGCTTCTCCCTCCGGTCCTCCCCGCCGTGGGAGGCGCCCTGCTTTGTCTGCACCTTCTCGTTTGCTTTCTCGGCGTCTCACTCCTCCCCCTTGCCAACGTTGTCTCTGCGCCCACCTTTCAGCATCTTTAGCTCTGTGTTCGAACACTTATCCGCGCTGAGAGACGGGCTGGAGTGCATTGCAAATGCCAAGAGGTTACTTGAGCAAACGCTGGTGGATCCTGGGAGGACCCGGCCCACCCGGACGTGGCTGGGAGCCGGGGAGAAGGTGGAGACAGAGCAAGTGTGGGAACAGCGGAAGGAAACTCCTTCCACCGGTGGAAACTGAGAGCCCAGGTGGCCATCTGCGATCGCGGGTCCTCGGCGCCTGATCTCACAGCCTGGAGGCGTCCACAGGCTCCGGCTGTGGTCCGTGTACTCGGCCCCCCACGGCACGACACCCACCTCAGTCCAACGGCCTCCTGGTTTAATTACTCCAACGTCGGGAATGGAAGAAAAGAGAGATACTTGTGAAAGGGGGCTTCGAAGAGAAGCCACTGTGTGGGGGAACTGAGATGCGGGTGGACTTATCCTGTTTCACGAAAACGCCTCCAGTGATTTCCAGTTTGCCAGCTTCATTCTGCAGTCTAAATTTGCTTGTTCGTTGTTACCAGTTTTCTGGTACGTAATGCAGAGTCCAGATTCCTACAGTTTGGGCTCTCCTTGCCCCTGCCCCCCTCACCCTTCCACTGCGAGCCCTGGGATTGGGGACAGTGCCCCCTACAACTCCCATAGCCAGCAGAGGGCGGTGTAGGAATCGCAGGGTAAGCTCTCAGCAGCCCTCAGCCCCACACTGCTCTGAAATGCCGTGAGTCCCGCCTGCCCTTCCCTTACCCACCCTCCCTGCTGGTCTAAGTCACACCCCCACTGGACACCCAGCACCTACACTGCACACCCCTGACCTCACACGAATGCGTTTACATCACCCTCCTCTGCATGCCCGCCCATGCTGTTCCCTCTACTTACACTTCCCTTCCCACCTTGCTTGGTCCTGAGAAGGTGAGGGATTTTCCAGCCTCGGCTGTGTTCCAGTGTGACGGGAGTGTAGGGCTGCTGAAGGAACACAGCAGGGAGACTGGACCCAGGTCGTGGAAGGTAATGCCCACCTGGGGTGCCCCTGGGTCTGCAGTGAGGGAGCTGCCAGCCAACTGGCGTGTGCTGTGATTGCACAGTTCCCTTGCGGTCCAGCATCCCCGACTTCTTGGATCGGAGATGGTTCCGCCCTCAGTGGGCAGTGAGGCCAGGGTGACCAGAGTGGGCAGGCCCAGGCATGGGGCAGGCATCCCAGCATGCAGCCCGGGAGCTCCATCAACAAAGCCCCAGAACTCCGTTGCCTCCCTGCATGGGGCACGGTGGGACTGGGGGATGCGAACCCTTCACTCTGTCCGCCGGCGAGTCTGAAGTCACCTCCGGGAAGCACTTCTCAGCACATGTTGCTTCTGAACTCTTGGCGTCTCCCAGAATTTTTCTCCTCATCTCTGTCCCTCTATCTCCAGAAGTGCTTCAACAGTCATCTCACGTTTTTCAACTTGTTAAAAGCACGTCCACACCCACAGCATCATTTTTTATGGACAACAGCTTGGGAAGGGAGACAGTATTTTCATTCACGAATGAGGAGACAGAGGTTCTAGCTGGGCAAAGGACTTGCCGAGGCTGCAATGACCCATAGCCGTGGCTGAGCCGTGGCTACAGCAGTGGGCCGACGGAATCCCGCACGGAGAATGGAGACTCACACTGTTAACACGATTCTGTGGGCACCACCCCCCTGCCCCGTGCCCACGGCCAAGCCAGAATGCACTGTCCCCAGGGGTCATGATCCACTGGGTATGAAAGTCTCCACCGGAAACAAAATGATTTGGAACTGATAATCATTGCTCCCCAAGAGGTGGATTTGGGGGAAACTGGGCATTCCGGATGGCTTAGGACTTGGCACAATTTGAACAAAGTAGGTTTTCAGCACTGGTTGGAAGAAAAAGCCCAAGAGAATGTGGTAAGCAGAATTTGCACACAGAAAATGCATTCCTAGTTAAGAAAAACTTCTAAATGAACTCAGAACAGGAAAAGATGGAAATAAAGGTTTTGTGCCAAAACTCCAGCCACCACAAAGTCTGTTCAGTTCCCCCAGAGTCGGTGGTTTCTCTTTCTTCAGAAGGAAGGGGCTGGGCTGGGGTTGGGGGGCCTGAGTGTACTGGGTTGGGGGGGGCACTGTGCCTCCCGCCCTGACGGAGCAGTGAGCACACAGCACACTCCGTCCTTGCTGGACTGCGCATGCCCGCTGCCCCAGCACCCAGGCCCTCCCACAGCCCCATCGCCATGTCCACAGGGAAAGAAAAACCTGTCTGTTTCCTGCTTGGCGCCGGTTCAGTCAAAGGAAATGAGAATGAAGCCTCAGTTTAAATGGAATGCTCTGGAGTTGCCATGGGCGCCCACCTCCAGCAGGTTAGAGCCAAGTGGGTCAGCGAGGGCTGGCCGCCAGGCCCTCTGGAGGGTCACAGGAGAGCAACGGCTGTGTCTCTAAGGTGCTACTGCCTCAGGCTTCAGGCGTGCCCTGTGGGGACTGGGGGACTGCATCCTAGACCTGGCCCTGGGGTGGGACACAGGTGCTGCGGGGAGAGAGTTACTGAGGAGATTTGCCCCGAGGCCCCAGCGGCAGGGTAGTGAGCAGACTGCCCAGTTGTAGTGGCAGACACAGCCATCCCGCTCTGGCTTGTCCACATTCCTGACCCACAGCACCCACGAGCAATAATGGGAAGTTACGTGTGAAGTCACACAGTTTTAAGTGGTTTGTTGTGCAGCCACAGATACACAACTGTCCCTTCGTCCAGTGTCTGCTGCCTGGCAGATGGAGCCTTGTGAGCAGGGAGCAAATATTACTGGAGAAGGGAGACGGGAACAGCTGGGAGGTAGACCAGATGGATGGACGCCACGGCCTACCACCACCCTGGGAGAGGGCAACTTCCCATGGACTTGGGAGAAGATGCGAGACTGTGCGATGTATTTTATTACACATTACACACTACACATTACACACACAGACACACATGCATCTACAAAAACGGTGGGAGCCCACCTTTATTGTTGACAGTGAGTGGAAAAGGACCCTGATTTTGCTGTGCAGTCCCCTGTGCTACATCCAACACGGGCAGTTTGGGCCGGTCCAAGTAACAAGTGTCTGTTTCCTCTGCTTGATTGTTTAGGCCACGATTCTCAGTTCAGCAGAGCCTAAAAGTAAAATCTCAGGCACAAGCCAAATTTCACTGTGTAAACAGGAGGCTGGGCGTGGAGGCTGGTTTAAGAAAGAGGCTCTGGGGCTGCTTTAGGAAAAGAGCACGCACGGGGGCTGGGCAGGGCAGGCATCGCTGCCACCATGGGCCCACCGGACACCCCCTCACCCGCTCTGCTCTGAGCAGGCCGCAGTGAAGTCGCATAACCACAGACAAAACCCTCCTTCCTCGTGAGTGAAAGGAAGCATGCTCTCTGCAAGTACCCAAAGAATGGCGTTTTTTGTTTGTCTGTTTTTTCAGTTTTGCCTTAAAAAACAAAAGAGAATCAACCAAAGTGTGTTCTCAAACTTTGTTGTATGCTTAACTCATTTCATAGATTTCTGATGAAACTTTCCCCAGGCAGGCACATCCTGAAAGTTCAAGACACAGGAGGAAGGGAAACTATAAATTTAGCAGTACCGAAAATATGCTTTCTCACGGAAAAAAACTGTTGATTCTGACGTGAGTTTCAGTGCAGCCACCCGAGAGGCTGGAGGCTGGCTTCAGGGTGGGGGCTGCAACGCCAAGGGGCGAGCCGTCCCCCACACAGGTTGGCGGCTTTCACACTGAACACTCACACTGCAGTGCAGCCATCCCCACTACCCATCTGTCTCCAGGACCTTCCCTCTTCCCCGCTGAAACTCTGTCCCCACCAAACACGAAGGGCCTGTCCCCTGCCCCGGGCCCTGGAAACCACCAGTCACTTTCTGCCTCTGAATCCAACCGCTCAAGGGGCTTCATGTAAGTGGACCTGCACAATATTGCCCTTCAGTGACCGGCTGATTTCACTCACAATATCCGTGTGAAAGCGTGTCACCATGGTCTTCTCTTCCAGGGCTGAACGGTACTCCATTGTGTGTTTGGACCAAAGGGGCGGGTCACCTTCAATGGGAACCTCGGGGCTGCCTTTCTGGCCTCTGTGACCTCAACCACATCAAACATTTGTTAAGAGACGGCTTTTCCCTTCTATGTTTTATCATCATATGTGCTTCCCTTTTCTTCCCACCTGCTTCCTTCCTTCTTCCCACCCTGTGTCCTTTCCTCTCCGCCCACCCCCTGCCCTTTGTAGCAGCGGACGGCACACACCGCTTCCGTCACCGCTATTAAACACTGGGCTCTCCTACCTGACGTCAGCTTCTTCAGAACCAGAGCCACATCCTGCCTTATGGGGGCTCTGAGGGAACCCGAGTTAACGCTCAGGGGAGGAAACTGAGTTCCGCCGAGTGAAACGAGACTCGAAGTGACAGCTGACTGATGACCCTGGTCACAGACTTCATAAAACTCGCTCAGTGAGACAGCCCCATTTATTCGTTTGGCATGGCTGCCGTAACAAATTTCCACTCTCTTGTTGGCATGAAACAACACCGGTTTACTATCTTATGATTCTGCAGGTCAAAGAGCTCCGTGCGGCTCTCACTGGAGTCCAGTCACGGCTGTCGGCAGCTGTGCTCCTGTCCCGAGGCCCCAGTGCCAAGTACAGCAGGCTGCCGGGATGCATGCTCTGTGAGCTCATACGGGCTGACCGCCGGGACCCAGCTCGGACCAGGCTCCTCCTTCCTTTGCTGGCTGATCATGCAGGTGCCAGCTGAAGGGCAGGTGCCGGTGAAAGGGGAATGGATGGTGGGGGGTCTGGGCTCCCACCAGCACAACTCCCCTGTGTTCTGCAGTCCTACCTGTGGGCCAGCCCAATGTGGCACCCACCCTCCCTGACCCGGTGGGCGGGAGCCGTGGTCTAGGCACTGCAGCTGGGACCGGCTCCAAAGCCCTCCCCGACTCTGGACCCTGCTCAGAGCTGGACCCACCTCAGAGCAGCTCTCCCAGGTGGGGAATGATCTGCCTCTGGACTTGGAAGTGTCTCGGCAGGTGGTCAGGGTGCAGGAGGCCACTGACTCCCCTTTGCTTTGGAGAGTGTGTTCCATCTTGCCTCAGGCTGCGGATGTGGGGAGCAGGCTCTGCAAAGGGATTCTCTCAGGTTTCCTGAGCTCCCATGTCCCGTTTCCCACCAGGGCCTCCAGTGAATGAGCTACTCCCTGCTCTCCTGGTCTCATTGATACGATGCCACCAACAGAGTAGCCCACGGGAGGCTGTGTGGGACGTCCGGGCCCTCTCAGACTAGGTTTAAGAACAATGGGGAAGTTCGAACAGACGATGAAGACATACCACGCACTCTCCCAACGAACGTGAAGCATGGAGGTCTCTTTTCCAATGGACTGTGAAAGTGCGTGACCCCGTGCCATGAGCCCAGGGTGATGCTAACGTGCTCCAGCTGTCCCCGCACCCGTGACCAAGGCTGCTGCCCGGGGGAGTTTGTATTAGCACACCGCCACCTGCCAGAGTCTGCAAGGCGCCGACCGAGGAATTACATGGAGACAAGATGACCGCACCTCTACCAGGAGCAAAGCAGAAAGGTGCCTGAGGGAGAATGTGTTGATTCGGGAGCTAAATACCCTGCAGAAGGCCCAGCAGGTGGTCTGAGCAGGACGGCAGGGTGGCTCCTGGAAGGAGGGGAAAGGAGCCAACTGACTGAGTGGGGGAGCCCGGCAGAGACGGCCATGATGCACTCGAAGGTGAATTTAAGGACTCAGAGCAGGGCATGCTGGGCTGGGCACACTATGTACAGCCGAAAACCCGACACTGTGATGGCTGAACCCTATATGCTGATCCCGAAGCCAGGCCGGTAGGTAGGTGGGCCTGGGGTGTGGGGTTGAGTGTTGTCTTATGGTGAGCAGACCTTTGCACCCTCTTGAGCAAGGCAGATGTGTTACACCTTAGTAGGGAGGAATGGGCCATCTCCGCAGGCTCAGAAAGTTGAGAGTCCTCTAGGGAACCAGTATTTTGGGGGGATCCACCCAGAGGCCCCTGTCTCCTGTGCCTGAGGCCGTCCTTTCCCCCTGTGCCCCGACCTTGGCACAGTTCACTTAACCTCCCCTGGAGACTGGCTACTGTGTCAGTTCCCCAGCCACTGTGTAACTCCCTCAGGCCTCCGGCCGAGGGAGGGGCACCTCTTCTGTGCGGCCACAGAGAGTCTCTCCGGCGTCACTCCGCTCACGATTGTCATTGAACCACTCTCAGCTGGTCATTACCTTTTTTCAGACCCTTGAGTTTGCCAATAGCCAACCAGTCCCGTCGGCCTTATAGTTGTTACGTCCCTTCTGTTTCTGGCACACCTGGTACCTCATTCCACCCACTGGGCCCCTGTTCACCAGCATCTCACTGCAGGCCGGCACTGGCTGGAAGTCCACGCAACTGCCTGCGACCCAGTACCAGGGGGGCACTCCCCCGGGGCCACCTGCTGCCTGCAATGGTGCCCGCTCTGCCAGGTGGGTGTCGGATAATTCAGTGCTGGACACGGAGGGCTTCTGACCACAGCCCTTTCGGTGGCTGCGGTAACACGTCAGCGTCTGTCCAGTAATTTTAAACCCTTATTATGAGTCAGAGCACTTGGATCCAACTTCAGAAGGAGACTATTTCAGGCAAAACCCTTCCCCTGCAAGGCTTTTGTGAAATAAACACAGATCCCTGACCTTCGCTTCCTTGGAAAAGCAGGACCCTTGGGCAGCTTACAGTTGAGAGGCCGGTCGTCAGTTGGTGCTTGTTGGATGCCTACTGTGCGCTCAGGCACGACGCCTGGCCCTCACACTCCGAGATTTTGATGGTTTTATTAAGTTTCCCAAGTTTTTCTGATATAGGCGGTTTTTGGCCATTGTTATAATACTTTCCTTTAAATGATTTGCTGACACCCATACTCAGTAGCAGGTCACACGGCCTTCTGCCTCCGCCGGCGACAGGACTCCCAGCGAAGGCCCTCAGAATACACTTCCTTCCTCCAGGACCCGCTGACGACTGGGAAATGCCCGTCTCGCCGAAGCCCGGGCTCCATGCCCTGGGCCCCCCCCACCTGTGGTCTGGTTACCTCCCTTGCGTCAGCACTGCACTGGGCCCAGAGTGAGCACCCGGAACGTCTGCTGAAGGAGTGACGTGAGCTGGTACGGGGAGCAGAACAATGAGCCCTCCGAAGGTGCCCACGTCTAGTCCCCAGGAATCTGAACATGTTCATTACGAATATGAGATGGTATGCACCTGATAAGGCAGAAGTAATGTTGCTAATGAAATGAAATCTGCTAACCAGCTGACTTTGAAATGCGGGGAACATCCTAAGCTCTTGAGGTGGATCTCCTGGGATCTCGAAGGTCTTCTCAGATGGCAGAGGAAGGCAGCAGGGCCAGAGTCTGAGTGCGCTGCCAGGGCTGCTCTGCCGACTCTGGAGAGGGAGGAGGGGGCCGCGAGCCGGGGGGTGCAGGTGCCTCCCCTAGACCTTCCGGGAGGAGCCCGGCCCTGTCGACACCTCAGGCTCGGTCCAATGGCAGCTATTGCAGACTCCTGACCTCCAGAGCCGCAGAGGAGCGCCTCTGGGTGGAGCTGTGGAGTCCGTGGTGACTTGTTGCGGTGACAGCAGGGAGCTGACACAGCTGGCGCCGGAAGAGCCAGGTATGGGCAGGACTTACTGGTCCCTTTCAGGCGCCTTGCCGCCACCCTCCCGTCCTCGACAAAAGGTATCAGCCCATCACGCAGATGAGACCGCAGAGGCTTAGAACGGTCAAGCAAGACCCAGGGCTGACCCCTGGCTTGGGGTGGGGCTGCAAGGCAGGCCTCCTGGACCCATACACTTTGCTGACCAGGGCCCGGGACACTGGGGTACACCACAGCAAAACAGGGACAGGTGTTGAGACCATGTGGTTAGAAACTTTTTATAGTAACCCTTGTCTGTTTTATAATTCTGAAATGTAATTTTATGCCTGTTGAAGCCAATACTATAAAAATGGGAGCTTATTGTATGTTTTTTTAATTTCATTTTTCAGCAATTCATTCTTACTGTCACTTATAAAAATATAAATTCACCACACACTGGATACAAGAAAGAAAATGTTCCCAAATCCAAGGTGCTTTGGGAAGCACGGCCCAGACCATAGCGTTGAGGTTGGTGTTGCCATGGGTCCTCTCCTCTGGCTTCACTAATCCCCTGCCCCTAGGGCAAGGAGGGGGTCCTGGCCCAGGCCTCGGCCTTCCTGAGGGAGCAGGGGCAGCCTGGTCCTTGGAAGTGTCCTTGTCCCTGAGGACAAAACTCCCATGCCCCGCTTCCTCGTGGTACCCCCGAACCTCTCCCTCCTTCAATGAAGTAATTGCCAAGTTTATTTTAACTTTTTCTTCTCTTTCTTTAGTGAACTTTTGAGGGGAGTGCTTGCCCCCCACATGTGTCTTGAGGCCTGCATTTTTAGGACTCCAAGAATGAAGGCTGTTCGGTTACGGCTGGTCAGGGGGTACTTTGGGCTCAGAGGGCCACGTTCCTGTCCCCAGAGCGCCGCTGAAGCAGATGCAGAGCACACATCTTCCCTCTGTGCCCGGGCCTGGAGGTCCTGCTGGCACGCCACGTCCCCGGGGAAACGCGGTGATGCTTCCGTGGAAACCGATCTGGTTCGACACGTATCTGTCAGGAGGGCACAACCACCCAAAGACGGGGAACTGAGATCTGGCCTATTGCTTCCAGCCATGTTGGCCAGCTCCCCCTGACCTCTGCCTTGCCTGGTGTGGGGCTTCTGCAGCGGAGGGGTCAGCAAGCAAGTGAAGGGGAGAATGGATGGAATGTGGGCAGAGCAGGGACAGGGTTCAAAGCCCAAAGACACCCCTGGGGGAGGATGAGACCCTCACAGACCAGCCCCTACGGCTCTGTGACGCAGTGAGCCTGTGCTGGGAGCTTCAGGATGGGGCAGGAAGGAGCTCTCAGTGGTGCTCCAGGACTGTGACCCAGTCGGGCTCTGGTCCTGCCCTGGT
This sequence comes from Tonatia bakeri, assembly GCA_004024845.1. Lineage (NCBI taxonomy): Eukaryota > Metazoa > Chordata > Mammalia > Chiroptera > Phyllostomidae > Tonatia > Tonatia bakeri. Next base: position 28,660 of record PVIA01006542.1, on the reverse strand, counting down.
CACCTAGTTCCTTGAATGAAAACTGAGCGAGTGAAGTTGTCCGAGGTCACAGAGTTCAGACTGTGTCAGCCCATCCCTGGACGAGCTGCCACCAGCTGGGCTCCTAGACCACTCCTGGTGGGAACGCAGGCTCAACCCGTGTCTCCCAGCCAGCTGAGGGATGACCCTAGAACATCCCAGCTGGGAGTACCTGGCTTTGTAAGCAAGAATTCCATGCATTCCAAATCAGGAGGTTCTGGGTCCCGGCAGATGAAAACGTTTCATGCGGTTGGAAGGGCCGAGCCTGTGTGAGGTTCACGTGTTGTCTGATTTGGGTATGGACAACACAGACTGAGGCAGGGGGGGCTGGCCAGGGTCGACATGCTCCAGGACAGACGGTCACTCCCACTCGGCTCTGCCTGGAGCGAGGCGGGCCTGCCCACTCTTTCCCAGGGAAGTAGCAGGTGAGGTTGAAGCCAATGCAGAGATCTCACCGGTGTTACGGAGGTGAGTCCCCATTAGAATCAGTCATGGAAACGCTGACGGCCTCCTCCGGCTGACAGCCCACTCCTTCCTTTCCTGAAAAGTTGCTGGGGGTTGGGAAACACTCCAGGGAGAATAAATGGAAGGTAGTCCGGACCTTGGCCTGTCCACCGCCGACTGGGAATGTGACCATGAGCTTTGCCCGACGGACGGGCGGCTGGAACCGTGAGCGGGGGTGGACACCGACACCAGGTCGCTTGGGCAGGTTCTGGGCCCTCCGGGAGCAGAAGCTCCTTCACGTGGGGGTGGGGACGGCCGCACCTCCCTCACAGCATCTTGGGGGCAGCTCTGGGACATGGCGATGTGAACAGTAATGGCCACACTTCTTCCAGAACTCACTGTGCCCTGAGGCACTGCCCTGGGCCTCTAGAGTCTACCTATCTCAGAAGCAACTTTAGGCAAATTATCCTTTTTCCTTTCTTTATTCTTACTTTATTGAGCCAAAACCTACCTGCTAAGGTTGCTTTGAGGATTAAATAAGTTAATCTATGAACACACTGATTCAGGTACATGACCCATGTCACATCCTGAACGAATGGCAGCTACTTGTAACCTTCCTGGGGTTCCGACTAGTGCTGGTGAACCTCACAGCACTGAGTGCCCATGGGCATCGTGGGCATGGGAGGAGGAGAGGGTGTGGAGCAGGGAGGACCCCAGGAGTGGGCCCCTGGGGGTTCACCCTCCTGTGGTCCCTCCTTGCGCACCCCACAGCTCCTCCTCCTCCGGCAGGCGCCCAGGGGGCTAACCTGTGCGGGGGCATCAAGAGGCCCCCTTGCCCTTGGGCCTCCTGTGCTCGGCTGATGCAGAGCCTGAGGACAGCGAGGTCCCGCCTCCTCCCCGTGGGTTCCTGTGGGCCTTCAAGCTGCCGTCCTGCCTGGGCGGTGGGACGCTCCCCACCCAGATTCCCCTTCAGGGCTCTGTTTAGGGCTCCCTCCCTTCGCCCCATCGGGCGGAAGGGTAGCAAGAGCTCCCCTCTGTCACTAGCTGGGCACTGCAACGTACCTGGGACATGCCCCACTAGGGACATTCCCTCGAGTTGCCCGCACAAGGCCTCTGCGGTCCCCGTGGCACCCTCCCCCCAGTCCCTCTACCCGCCTGCCAGCCCCCAGGAGTGGCAGCACACAGTCCTCTGGAGAGATCTGTCTGCAGCCCTGAACGGCCCTCCCGATCGGCTTCTCCTACCACCCACACCCCGTCCTGCCTCACCCCAGGCAGGAGGGCAGAGTGGCTGCGGGGTCCCAGCCTTGTCCCGATCTTTCTAGACGGGGCAGGGGGAGACAGGCTCTGAGGGCCCCGCAGTGCGGGTGAGAGGGTGTCTGGTGGGTTCGGGCTGACGGTTTAAGGAGGAGGCCAGGGAGTTGCTCCAGACGGGGAGAAAACCGAGGCATTGAAGGACTGGAGACCTGCATGGGGCTGAGGATGGGGTGGGGGCTGCAAGCGCAGGGGACAGCTGATGCTGTAGGACGGTCAGTCCAAGGGGGTTCCGGAGAAGAGGGGGCAACCGCTGTATTTGAGGAGGACCAGGGTGGCGGACGAGTTGCCCACACGGTCCCCAACATCACTAAGGATGAAGGCAAGGAGCTGGGTGCCGAAGGTTCCCGAGAAACCAGACGGTGAGCAGGAGGATGGCCGGAGACAGGAGCGGGAGGGGTACATCTGGACGGAGGCACAATTCCAGGGCGCTTGTTCCGGTCTGGGAGGGCTGCCCCCTAGACTTGCTGTGAGGCAGATTTTGGGGAGAATAGCCAACATCCTGCCCCATTTGACTCACAGCAGGAGAGAGAGATGGCCCACTTGCTTTGGGCAAACCTCTCAGGGCAGCGGGAACCTGGAGTGAGGGACGAGGCCTGCCCCCTGGAGGGGAGAGGTGGTGGCGAGCGAGTGCTCCTCGGGATGCTCACCCCAGTCTCCGAAGGTCTTCGAGGAGGCCGCGCCCCGATTTTGCGTTCCAGGAGAAGCGTCTCGTGACCTTTCCTGAGCACTTGTGTCCTGAGTTCTCCCTCCTCTGAGTGATGGGTTTGCAAGACTTCCCTGGCGTAACAGCGGCGACTCGGTCCTTCACCAGCAAAGGAGCCCGGGAAGCTGCACGACCTCTTTCTCAGCGTTTTCTCCAGAAACGAGGAGACACGCGGCCAAAGGGGGGTCAAGGACACAGACTGGTTTCCGCGCAACTTACTGTGACACTGAGCCTGCATTTCGTTGATGTTTTAACTCTTGAATCAATTTTTAGGTGTTTTGCAAAGGGAAAATCGAAAATAAGAGGAATATTTAAGCAACACAAATGAATTTCTTGAGGCCGAGAGAACTCTCCCTGGTTACCCGTCCCAGATGCACCCCGTCCAGCCCCGGTCGGTCTCCAGCCACTGAACTCACGCTGGGGACAGAGAAGCCCGCATCACTTTCTTACAGAAGCCCACGGGCAGAAGCCTCCACCTCACCCTTCGGGGAGTAAGAGCCCAGATCAGGTTGAGTGGCAGAGTGGCCCACCATCCACTTTCTCTCCTTTTCCATCTCTCCCTGGGTTTTTACCTGGGCCTCTGATCACCCACAATAAAGACAACATTTCACGGCCACGCTGGACGCTACATCTGACCATGTAACTAAGTCTGGGCCCACGTGATGTGAGTGGAAGTGGTGTGTGCAAGTTCTGGGAAGGGTCATCTGAAGGAGGGAGCATGCCCTCCTCTTTTCCTTATCTTCTTACTGGCTGGGATGCAGTTGGACAACCGGAGCTCCAGCATCCATCTTGTGCCATGAGACAGAAGCTATGCCAAGGATGGTGGAGGGACAGGAAAGAAAGAGCCTCGGTCCCTGATGACTGTGAAGCTGCCCTATCAGCTTTGCACCACTTTCCCGCTGGCCTGGATCAAGCCCTCACTATTTTGGAGTCTGTGTATGCTCAGCTACATCTAAGCGTAAGCACAGCAATATGAGATAGGGTACCCGGTTCGACTGGTCTGGATGCCCCCAGGGAGGCTGTCACTCTGTGTTTGGACTCGCCTTCTGTCTCCCTTGCGGTGTTTTTGTTCTTCTGGTCCAGCATTAGACTGCTGTGTCTGCTGCCTTACTGCCCCATGAGAGCACCACTGGTCTTTGGTTCTGTCGACAGCAGGGGGCGCCGTTCCGGCTGCTGTCAGCCCTGCAGGCTTCTGCCTGGCGCCAGAGCGCAGAGCTCAGCGCCTTTCGCTAAGTGACCACAACCCTTCTTTGCTCACAGCAGTCCTTCTCTGCCACTCACCCTGCAGTGTTGTCCAGGAGCCAAATCACATGAGTCACGCCCAGTGTCCTTGTCCCTCAGTCAGAGCAAGAGGTAGGGAAAGGTGCCGGATGTCCCCACAATCCGACCCACATCCTCCAGACCTGCCGAGGCGTGTCTGGGGCCGACAAATTGTCATTGGGGAGACTGATGACAATCAGTCCCCACCCCACCCCTGCAGCAGCGCATCCAAGACGTGGGGGTGGGGCAGGTATATCCTGACATGTTACCCTTGGGGGAATGGGGGTCTCCGAACCCCCAGGTCCTCTCCCCCCCGACATGAGGGCAGGCCGGTTGCTCTGGCTGCCTCCTGTCCCTCAGCTTTCCTCACCCTCCCCGACCTCTCTTCTTGCCCACTGTAGCTCTGGGCTTTCTGCCCTCCACACGCCCTGGGCAGCTGTGCTCCCGATCCAGGACGGTGCCCGCAGGCATGGGCTGGCGGGGTGGGGACGCAGGAGGGGTGGCTGGGGGTCCCAGCCAGATGCAGAGTGCCCTTTCCCATTGGGCCGTCCCTTCCTCTGGCTCTAAATGCCCACCCTCTCTTCCTCTGGCAGCCACCTGAGCGGAGGTGCCCTCCAAATTGTGACATTAGACCCACGGCCTTTTCTCCTCTGAGGACGATTGTTGCTGGCCGCACACACTCCCCACGGCGCGCTGCCCTGGTCCCGTCTGCTCTGGTGTCCGGGTCTGGCACCCTCACCGTCTCCCAGGCTCCCTGCTGATGGCCACTGGGATGGCTGCCGAGGGAACAGCGTCTCCGGAGGCTGGGAGAGCCGGCCTGCCTGCCTGGCTAGCGCACACACCCTGCCCGGCCGGCCACCTCTGGGCTGTGCTTACCATCTGATCTGGTCTAGTTAGTTCCAAGTTCACTCCACCTTGCCTGCCCTTGACTGCCCCCGCCATGCCCACTGCCACCATCTCAATCTGGTTTCTTGACTGATACTCTGCCCACAGTAATCCCCCAAAGGCGTTCTACCCAGCAGTGCCGAAGGAGTCTCCCCAGAGCCAGGGGGGCTGTGTCCTGGCCATGGAGACCTGTGAAATCGGAGGTCCCAGGCTGCGCCCAAGAACAGAGTTCCCACCTTTAGCCCCTTCACACCGCCTGCTGCTCCTAGATTCTCAGGTCTGCAAAGTCTTCCTGGTGACCTTCTGGCTCAGGCCCTTCTCCCAGGAACACCAGGTGCTGGCCCACTGAGCCCAGGCCAGACACTGCCGTCCCCTTCACGGGCGTCTCCCCAGCACACACTGCTTATTAGAAATCACAGTAACATGAGAACCACCCCTTTTAGTCGAGGAGGAATCTATGGAAAAAATGAAAGAACCCCATCAAAAGACTCAGCGCTGCTGCCCCAGGCCGCAGGGGCCCAGGGGGTTAGAAGCCTGCAGGTCAGACCCGGCTTGCCCCTGAGGAGCGGACACGGCCAGGTGCTGAGTCTGCCATCTCCACGTGAGGGTCCACGCTGCCAGGGAGCAGGGGACTCACCCTCTGGTTTGTCTGGGCATTGACCAGAGATGGTTCGGGTCTCGGGGACAGGTGAGGCACACACGAACCCCTGGCCTTGGAGCCCTGATACCAGGCCCTGGCCCAGCATCCCCCAAAACACTCCTTGGGAGGCCTGTCTGTTCCGGCTGCCCCACGCAGGTCAGAGGGAAGCTGGTGGTACCGGCTGCCTTCCAGCTGCCCAGGGCATCAGCAAGGCACAGGCAGGAGGCCCGGGCACCAGGGGCACTTGGGTGGTTGGAGGAAGGGAACTGGAGACAATAATTTCTTGAGGAAGGAAGTGAGGCCCCTATTAAAGGACACTCCTTGGTCAATCATTTTAGTTCCTTGCCAGTTTAAAAAGAGTGATGTGTGTGTTCGTGTGCGTAGGTCTATGTGTGAATATCTGTGTGTGTGTACATGTTACAGCACACGCATCCCTCCCCCCTGCCCCCACCCCCGGGAGAGTGGAGTGGCGAGTGACAACTTCTATAAAACTAACATCCCAGCCACCGTTTGCCATGGATTCTCTCAGACAATCTCTGTTTCAAATACTTTAGATGAGAACATATTTTCTGAGTTGGTCAACAGGATATGCGGTCTCAGCATTTCTCGTCACATGTCATTGAGATGTTTCATCATCAACTCGGTCTTCTCTGAAATGCTCATCCACCCCTCCTCCATCCCCCGGAATCACTCATTTCAAGGTGACCAGAAAACGCACGTCTTAACCCTCCTCCCCACACGCTGCTTTAGGGTCCTTCACGCACTTGTTTGGCCTCTCCCTGGCTGCCCTGGCATGTTTTTCTGCTTGCACGGATATCACGAAGCGATAAAAAAAACGAAGGTGGGAGTGGGGCTGCGGAGGATGCGGGGGCCGGAGCGGAAGGGAGAGGTGGGCGGCTTCCCAGACCCAAGCTCGCCGCCGCCATGTCACTCCTGCACGCGGAGCTTCCCCAAGAGGCTGTCTCTAGCTGTGCAGGGCTGGTCCTCAGCATAAGATAATGAGGCCAGTGTGCCCTGGATACTCTGTAACTGTACAATAGCAGGCTTTCGAGCTGTCTCCGGCCCTTTGCTACTCAAAGAGGGGTGCAGGGCCTGGCAGGCCCAGCAGCCACTGGGGCTGGTCAGTGACACAGAGCCACAGGCCCCGGCCTGCCCCACGGAAAGAGTCTCCATTTCCTCCGGATTCCCAGGTGGTCACGTGCATACTACACACATAACCACGCTGAGAGACACTGGCCTGGAGAACGTCCCGCCTCCCAGGTGCGAGACACCGAGGCCCAGACGGAGTGAGGAACGTGACTGGGTGTCTTCCCGTGCAGGGGACTTTCCTCACTCCTTGCTGAACTTGGCTTTGGAGCCCGGACTTCTGCTCTGTAGAAGGAGTCGCATTCTTGCCCCGCCCAGGTCACTTGGCAGTTCTGGGTCTTCTCAGTCTCGCTCGGGTGAGCAGTCTGCTCGTGCTGTCCCTCGTCCCTTCCTCCTGCCTCTCCGTGCGGAGCGGCCAGGTTCCTGCGGGCCTTGTCTTTGGCTCTGGAACCTGAGGGCTGGGCAGTGCGGCCGAGGCCCAAGGGCCGTTTGACCGTCACGAGGTGCTGGGACCTGGAGCTAGTAGGTGTGACCTCGCAGGACGGCAATAAGTCTAAGGGTGCGGTGACCCGCCCGTCCCCTTTCAGCCACACTCCCCCGCCTTCACACGCACATCTCGGCCCCTCCATTCCCCAAGCATGAAGCCCTCGGGCCAGTTAAGTTCTGGTCGGTGTCACACTGTTCTAAAGAACAGAGCCCAGGTCTGCCAACCCCAGAAATAGAGTTTGGGTCAAACTAAGGACAGCACCTTGACCTCGGGTGTGTCTCAGTCCCAGGCCCGTGAGAGCTGAGCAACCTTGCGGACCAACCACATCCTCAGGAAACCAGACAGGACAGTGTGCTGGCTGACATCAGGACCCACACATGACCCCCTGGTCACCACCCGGGCCCCAGCCCCTCGGGAGAGCCCATGCCCCCAACTCCCTCAGTCACCGTGATTCGTGACACTTCCCCACACGTCCTGACCCTGGAAGCCATTGGGAGCGAGGTCTTTGAGCACAGGCTGGCCTGTGGTCCTGCACTTGGCCCCGTTTCCTCAAATAACCCTTTGCTTTCTTCGCTGCAAACTCCTGTCTGCACTTTGCTGGGCTCTGACACATGCAGACCAATGGACCCCTTCGGTTTGGTGACAAGGTGACACTCCTTCCTCTGCTCATCTGTCCAAGTTAAAAGAAGAGGCATCTCGCAGTAATTCACAAAGCGGCTCCCGCACAGGAGCGCCCAGCAGAGGCACTGGGCAGGGTGCTCAGGCCCCAGTGGGCCTCAGTAGGGACTGAAGGGAGAGAGAGAGACCTCATCTCCCGGTGTTCGCTGAGCCACTTGCCAGGACTGGCTGACCTATCCAAGGAGCCGGGAGATCTCAGAAGAGATCAGGGAGCCAGATTCCACCCAGAAGAGTTTTTATCACCTCAGGGCTGGACCAGAACCCAGAGGTACAAGAAAATGCAAGTGCCTCTTCCGACACTGCATTTCTGTGCTTCCTAAGATACACAGAGGTCTTTCCCCAGGGTCCTCAACCAGGTGATATCCTGAGGACAGATATCAATCTCACTGAGCAGACAGAAGAATTAGAAAATGTATAACTTGACCTTAGAGGGGAGAAGTCATCTCCATAAATTTATGATGCCCTTTACGTACCGACTACAAGTCAGGTTTGACACGTCCCACCGGGGTCTGGAGCGGCGGGCCTGGTCTCCGGGGGCCTGGTCACTGGGGTCCTGGTCACTGGGGTCCTGGTCTCTGGGGTCCTGGTCACCTGGGTCCTGGTCTCCGGGGTCCTGGTCTCCGGGGTCCTAGTCACTGGGGTCCTGGTCTCCGGGGTCCTGACTGGCTCTAATGCACCCACCAGCCAGCTGAAGTTAGTCCTAATAGTTTGGGGGATGAGAGGGCAGTTTCAGTGGTGGAACTGGGAAGATTGGGAGTTTCGTGTAAAAATATTCACAGACTTTGAGAATTACTGTCCCACTTTATAGGAAGGTGGGTGGAAGTGTTGTGTCCCCCACGTGCTCGAAGAGTGTAAGAGGTTGGGGCCTGTCAGACAGAAAGGTCGGCCTGGTGACTTCGGTTTGAAATGCGCCCTCAGGTAACTGATTTTAACGAGTCATTTTTAAGTAAAAACCTTACTGCTCTGTGCAGCACTAGAACAATTAAGATAACTGAGAGGCACCACACATAAATCTACGTACTTCTTGCCAATCTAAGCGCGTTCTCTTGGGCAGTCAGAAAATTGAAATGAAGATAAAGCAGAAAGCCCTTTAAGTGGAAGTAAACACACTAAAGTGTAAACGCCACTGGAACGTTTGAGTGTGTTTGCCTTTGTGAATGGAGCCGAATGAGGGGCAACGGCCCGAACCACAACATCTGTGGGGCTGGCACAGTGTGTGTCCCCTAAAAACTGAACGCAGAACCGGGTTGTTAAGCGTGCAAACACACCAGGTGTTCGTCTAAGGGGAGCAGAGCGACCCTGGGAACAGTGCCGTTGCTGCAAGACCTCAGCGAGGGGCCCTGGAAGCTCAGGGTTATCGGTGTGCGGCCCCGTTGCCACTGACCCCGGAGACACTTCCCAAGTGAGCTGTGGGGGCTGCCCAGCCCTGGGTGGCGGCGGTTTGGGGGCTGCCCTTGGCCCATGTCCTGGACACTCACGCTGCCTCTTGCTCCCCACTCGGGCCCCATGGGGGTCAGGAGCTTCCCTGAGGGAGCAGCATCCCCTGAGGGGCATTTGGGCTGTGAGGCCCCAGTCCCCTGTCACCCGGCCTTGTCTGCCCCTCGCTGTGCTGCCAGGGCTCTGCATCAGGAGAGGGGGTGGTCTCGGCACCTGCCTCGCACCCCCCCACCCCTCCCCTCCCCCGCCACACCAGGACATCCACAGGCTTTGACAATAAAGTCCGTGGACGTGACACGGGATGGCTGGTCCGAATAAGTCCACATCAGTGACTTCAATTCCGCCTTGGTCCCTGGAGCACACACGTGTGCAAGGTCCGACCGTCTTGCAGGGGTCCAGCCCACTGAGGCCGAGCCACGCGTGCTGAGTGTCCTTGTGGGGGCTCCGGCCTCTAGTCTCCTGCTGTCCCCGTCTGCCAGGGCCGCCATCGCCGACCCCACAGACCCAGCGTTGCAAACAGCAGACCTCTTTTTCCCACGGTTCTGCAGGCTGGAAGTTGAGGTAAGGTTCGGTGGCGCTGGTGTCTCCTGAGGGCTGTGGGGGAAGACCTTCACACTCTGGGCCTCTCTCCTGGGCTGGTAGATGGCCGTCTTCGCCCGAGGCTTCAGTCCGCAGACGTCTGTATTCCAAACTCCCCCTCTCACACGGGCCCCAGTCCCTCAGCTCAGGGCCACCCTGGGGACTTACTCTAACTCCTCGCTTCTGCAAAGACCCCGTCCCCCGCACAGTCACACTCTCAGGCGAGAGGGGCTCGGGTCCAGCCCAGAGTTCCGAGGAGGGCGCGGTGCGACTCCGCCGTGACAGAGGCCAGCAGCGTGACCGAGCAGTCATCAGTTTGCGGCGTCACCACCCTGGGGAGGGTTTGTCGGGCAGCGGTAATAGCCGCACATGGGCCTTGGTGGTCCAGGTAGGGCTTTTAGACTCGAAGAAGAGTGTTTGCTGTTCCAAGCCTCCTTTCAGCGCTTGCTCTCGTTGTGAGTTGAACGCATTCTGTGAGGAGCCCAACTGGCTCTTCGATTCCAAGTGACACGCACTGCCGCTGACCCCGAGAGGCAGCGGGAAAACGCGTGAAAAGGAAAACATAGTCACCGCCTCAAGGAGTGTCTGGCCAGACACCCCACAGCAGCAGTCCGGGCTGCTGCTGTCAGCTGGACCCTGTTCCGGGAGGCTTGCTCGCCGGCGGGAAATGCAGGTCTTGATTCGTCCACGACCAAACAGGCGAAGAAGAACTGCGAGTGCTGAGGGTTTAATCTACTTAATTTTCATTAACTTAAACCCAAATAGCCCCATGTGGGGCATGGCGCTTCTCAACTAACCTGATAATCCTTCCCACACTCGGTCCACTGGCCTCTGTCTTAACAAATGTCACCAGCGTTGATCCAGGACACACAGGAGCCATTCTGGGACAGCCTCCTGTCCTATACCAGCCACAGCCAATCCATCCCCAGGTCCCACTGACATTTCCTCCTGCGTGAGCGTTTCTTCAACCTGCCCATTTCTCCACCGTTGCTACCACCCAGGGGAAAACACGTGTCCCTCACCTGGACTGCTGTGGTTCTCTCGCGTCACTGTCCCCTTCTCTGTATCCTACCAAAGTGACTGGGGACACACGGACTGCCCTCTGATCCTCTTACCAGCTCCCCCACACCCCCCCATGCCAGCTGTCCTTCACTGGCTGGTGGCCTTGGGTGGCCTGCCCGGGCCTGCGATGGTCTGGGTCCCACCTGCCTGGCCTGCAGGCTCCTCCCAGCTCTGCGGGCTCTAGCTAAGGAAGCCTTGCTTTGGCCTGCCTTCAGGCCAGGCGACAGGCCTTCCTGGCCACTGGCCAAGGTCACTTCCCTGGTGCTCGCTCTCGTCACATCTGTAGTACTTGACAGGCTCAGGGGGGCCTGTGGCTGCCACCCTGGACAGCCCTGGTGCAGGCCAATCCCACCATCGTCGGTCATCTGCGTGGTGGCCCGGTCTAGACGGTTGGCGTCTGAGACGTCCCAGAGGTCATGTAGTCAGCGGCTGGCTGTGTTCCCCCAGAGCTCACAGGGGTTCTGGCTGGGACCCTGAGTCCCACCCATGCACCTTGTCAGGTACTGACGGAGCCCCTGGCATGTTTGGTCACTGCGGGGCCTCTGGCACCACAGACAGTGTCGGCCACAGAGTCTCACAGGGCTTGCCCTCCACAGGGATGCACAGACAGTGAGCAAGGCTGGAGTGTTCTAGAGGGTCCCATGCGGTGAGAAGAAAATCACAGCAAGGTAAGTGAGATAGAGGGTGGGAAGGGTGAGGGACCATCGCGTCCTGGGGTCAGGAAAGTTCCCCAACTGAGAGGTGACATTTGAGCTGGGCCCGGGGGAGCAGAGTGCAGCCCAGGTGGGAGCAGGAGGGCAGGAGGAGCTGGGTGCTGGGTGTTCTCGCCCGGGGCGGACATGTCACCTGAGTGTGGGGGCCGTCCTGAGACGGCTCAGGAGGGAGAGGAGGACAGAGCCCACATTCGAGCTGGGGGAGAGCAAGGCTGCAGAGGAGCCAGAAGGGTGGAGCAGGGAGCCAGGAGAAGGCCAGGCCACAGAAGCCACGGAAGAAGAGTGTCCTGGAGGGAGCCTGTGGCCACCACCTCTGATGCTCCGGGGGGCTGGGAGCTGCGGGCTGGAAATCCATCTTGGCTACTGTGCTTTATTGGAGAGAGTGTGAGTGTATGACTGTGTGTGTGCACAACGGTGTACGTGTAAGCATGAGTGCGCATAAGTGTGAGAGTATGAATATGTGTATATGTGAGTGTATATTTGCATGTATGTGTGTGAGCGTATGCATGAGTGTGTATATGTGAGAATGAGTGTGAGAGTATGAATGTGTGTATATTTGAGTGTGTGTTTACATGTGTGTATGTATATGTGAGTGAGTATATGACTCTATTCGAGTGTGTGTGCCTGTGTATATGTCGGTGTGCGTGTGTGTGAGCGTGAGAGTGTGAATATGTGCACGAGTTTGTGTATGTGTAAGTGTGCATATGTGAGTGTGTGAGAGTGTGTATGTGAGTGTGTGTATGTGGCTCCAGGGTGTGTTGTGGGCCAGGAAAGCCAGACCCGAGCCGAGACAACCCCGGCAGTAACCGCCGGGGACGCAGGGCAGGGAGCCGCTGGGCCCTGGGGCAGCGCCCGGCCAGGTGCAGCTCTGCCCACCACCTGCCCCGTCTCCTCCTCTGTTTCGAGAGAGGCACCAGCCACAGGGACTCGTGGGGGGAGGGAAGGCACTCTGTCCCTTACTCACTGCTGTGAGTCACAAACAAGAGCAGTGAAGACAAACGTCGAAACACTGCCAGCGGGGAGAGGAAGCAAGGACTCGGGCTCGCTGAGACGCTGGACACGCACGGGCTCGCTTGGCCGGCACTGAGCACAGCTTGGGCACGGAGTGCCAACAACAGCGACGGCAGTGTGCCCTGGGCTCCGGCAGGCCAGGCTGCGTTCTCAGCTCCACACACCGGTCACTCACTTCGCCTTCGGAACAGCCCTGCAAGGGGACGCCGTCATTAACCCCCGTCACAGGTGATGGGACTCAGCACGGAGAGGGGACGCAGCCTGCCCACGGTCTCACATCCAGGAGGCAGGGAGCCGGGATGCTGACCCCTGTGCATGACAGGGCCCCTCGAGGGGACATTGGAGGGCGGGGACTTTCGCGGCTGGAGCAATGGGGACAGCACAGCTGTGTTGGGGAGAGGGGTGCTTAAACAGGGACCAAAACACAGTAATAAATGGCACAGCAGGGTGGGGTGGGGGGTTCGGTGTGGGGGACCCCCGGGCCCCGCTCTTGGAGGCCAGGGAAGGCGTTTCCAGGAAGAGGTGGAGGCAGGTACACGGAATTCAGCGGAGCTGGGTGTGGGCTCACAAGGTGGGGTGCAGGGAGGGGAAGGAAGGCCACGTCCTGTTCCCAAAGCCCCTCGGGCCGGGCTGGAGGGAAACCTCTGGAACTCAGATGCTCTTTAAGGACATCAGATGTCTGAGGTGCCACCCAGCTGGCAGCTAGGAGGCGTGGGGGTGGAGGGCAGTGGTGGCCCAGAGGACACTTGTTGTGAGTGACTTTACAACTGAAGGCCAATCTCGGGCCGCTGCTTCACGGTGACGAGGACTGTCCAGGACCGAACCCCAGGCAGGTCCTCGGGGCATGCTTCTCAGTGAGGCCTCAGCCTTGGCCTCGGAGGACTCGAGCAGAAGCACACATAGCTTCCGTCAGCTTAAGGCTGCGCCCCCTGGGGGACCCCGGCACTCCGCACAGTGTCCCCAGGGGAGTTCAGGGCTGCCGTGGAGGGAGGCAGGCCCCTGCCCGCCCTTTCTCAGGGCGTCCACTGAAAAGGGAGGGCCCCGTGACTCCTTCCCGTGTCCCCGTGACATGTCCACGTAGCTCCTGCCACTCACGAGTGTCTTCCTCAAGGACCTAGAAGCCGTCCCTGAGCACACAGGGCCTAGCCGGTCCCTGTGGGGGGTCAGAGTCCTGCCTGAGGTGGCTGCCAGCGCCCAGTCACAGCTGGTCCAGCTGCGTCCCTCCTGAGCGAGATGCTCTCCCCTCCCCGCCCCCACTCTCCCTCCGATGCCCGCAGCCTGTGTGCATCAGAGTGCGTTCTGGCTGCACCGGACTCCTCCCCCCATCACAGCAGTGACAACGTGTCGCCACGACTGTCCTCCCTGCTGTAACCAGAGTCTTGCTCTGTTCATCTCTGATAAACAGCTCGGCTCACACCGAGCCCCCCGGGCAGGACGAGTGCAGCCATGCCCTCCGCATGCGGTGTGGTCCCGTGGTCCCAGTGGGGCCCTGCGCCAGGTCCCGGCCCTCCTCAGCCTGGCGGGGCCGCCCTGCCTCCATGCAGCACCTGAAACTGCCGACTCACTGGGCACAGACTCCTCCTTGACCTGGGAGCCGAGTGTGCGACTGCACATGCTCAGTATCCGAGAGCAGCTGCCGAATGTGGCACCAAAAAAAAAAAAGTTAAATTTAACAAAAAAAATCCATGCCACTAAATCAGAACTCTCTGGCTCACAGAAGTACAGTCCTACTGTTGGTCACTTATTAAATACTTAAGTCAGGGACTCTTACTTGGTCAGACCACGTTGGTGAGTCAGGCAGGATGTGCGTGTTGATTAAATCACCAGGAATGTGTGGTGTTTTCTCTCTGCTTCGCTCCTGTCCCCCGCCCCCTCCCGCCCCACTGGCACAGCGGCAGGCTGCTGGGGGAGGGTCACACCGCACAGAGGACCCGCGTCCTCCTGCAGCAGGGGCAGCCCACCTGCCCCACGCAGGCACCCGAGTGGCTGCAGGGCAGTTTCCACAGGGAAGTGCAATGACACCCACAACGCCCTGGGTGTCGGGTGCTGAAGTGACAAGGGAGTCACTGGGACCAAGCCCAGATGAGTGTGACCCCGGCTGGTGCTGTCCCTGTGTGGGGCAGCAGGGGAGACACTTGTCCCCTGTCCCCCGCCATGTTTTACTGTGGCAGTGGGGTTGGCATCCAGCAAACTGACCCAGGAGGGTCGGATTTCACGGCCAAGGACAAAGCCAGTCGGTTATCCCTAAAAGGTCTTCTGGAAACTGTGGCCAGAGCAAAGGGGCCAGAGCAACGTCTGGAACACCTCCATCTCTTGTTGGCAGCGCCCAGAACACAGGTGGTTCTGACGGGGGTGGCTCGCGCTTCGTGTGCAGCTGCGTGGAATCTTCACGAGAACCTCGGGACTCGAGTCCCGGCAGCCCGGCTGGGCGGTCAATACCAATGTCCCCAGGGAGCCCGGGAGCAGCCGGTTCAGGGGTGCGGTCTGGCCAGGCCCCGCTTCAGAGCACAGCCTTTTTGCCTGACTTGCTGCTGGGTTTTCAGAGCAGCACATGCCCCTGGCCGTGTCTTCGTCCTGTAGATAGAAGCCCTGATCTTCACAGGTCCCCGCACCCCACAAAGACGTCATCCAGAGAGCGCCCCCCTGAGCAGCAGACGGCACGCGCCGCTCTAGTGTTTGCGGAGGACACGCAGTGCGGGCGTTTGTGCGGCACGGTGTCTGCAGCGGCCTTGACGACACGTCGACAGCGACGCTCACAACTCCCTTCCACGCAGTGTTTGTGGGCGCTGGGAAGAGCGCTGTCATCGTCATTGTTATTGTCTCCCCGTCACAGACGCAGAATCTGAGGCTCAGGAGCGCTGTGCTGGGTTTCAGCATGAGCGGGCCGGCCAAGAGCGCCCACTCTCCACTGTGTGCGGAGGCCGAGCCTGCCACCCTAGCAGCTGCCTGCCGCCCCTTCTGGCTCAGTGAAGCCCAGGAAAGGGCCCCTGGAGTGAGGATGGCTACTGCCCACTAAGTCCCTGTGGCCAGAGCCGAGCCCGACACAGGTCCTGTGCAGGTGACTGTGAAGAGAGAGCTCCCCCAGGGAGTCAAGTGAAATGAGTGGGAAATGACAGGAAGGGGGGATCTGAGCGAAGCTGCCGTGTCAGCAGGGGTCCAGGGGAGGAGCCTGGCAGAGCTGTGCAGGACGTCCCCCACCAACCATGGGGCAAGTGCGGGTGGAGCCCCCCAGCGCTGCAGCAGCTGCTTATTCTTGGGACTGTTTGTGCCGGGTTACAGCAGACCCCAGCTCCCAGAGTCCACACAGAGAGTCTCTCCCCGTGTGTCCACAGAGTCTGAAGACATGGGGCCTGGGGCTGCGCGGTGGGTGCTGGGGCAGGAGCACGCCCCCACCGAGCCAGCCTGCCACCTATTCCTGTATGACCACGTGCTGAGAATTCTTGTCTTTTTTAGTGGCTGACAATACACTTTAAAGTGCATGCTATTTCGGGACATGTAAAAGTGACAAGAGATTCCATTTCAGTGTCTGCAGATAGACTTTTCTCGGAAGGTGTTAATGGGAACTCACTCACCGCACATCACGCTTGGCCGTCTGCACTCTGGCGGCATTGCCGACCAGCTGCCACAGAGACCGGGAGACTGGACATCCGGCGGAGCTGGGGACCTGTGCTCCGGGGCCCCTGCAGGATCGGCTGGCCATCCCTGTTCCATCAGGGAGCCAGGGTCCTTCCGTTCGGCCGCTCCGCCGTCTTCGCCATCTGTCACCGTGGGTGGGCAGTACGTGGTGGTTGTTCATCCTTTCCGTGCCTGGCCTCACTTGGGAAACGGCATCATTGCACACTTCAGACTTGAAAGAAAGACGACCTCACTGCTGTTGTACACAGGGAAAAATTTTCAGTTAATAGCTTGTTTTGCGTGTACTCGCCGTGTGTGCATACCACAGACACGGTAACGCCGGTCACTGTAGCCGAGTGCACCGCACATCTCTTTCGATGTGGATCTCCCCTCCGCACGCCCTTCTGTGCACAGCTGCTGATGCCTCACTTCACTGGGGACAGTTTCCATTGTCAGCACCGGGTTTCTGTTTTTCTGTTACAGCCACTGACAGGGCGACTGACTTGGTTTCCTTGTTTCCATGAACGGGGTGGGCCCACCAGCTGCACAGTGAGCTCTGGAGAGGCGCAGACCCCAGTCTGAACAGTCCCAAGGCCCTTCCCCGGCAGCAAGGGCCCAGGCTGCAGGCCAGGGAGGCCCCTGGGCTTTCCCCAGTGTGTGGAGGGACGGAGGGATGGGGCAAGGCCGGGCACGCCCAGCTGTGCTTCCCACGCCCTTGTTCCCCATTCTCCTCCAGCTTTGAGAGGGCTTCCCGATGGGTCAGCACAGGGTCACAGAGTGGGTGGCCGGCACAACTGGCCAGGCCCAGAGGACCTTCTGGTGCCCCCCCACCCCCCGAGTTGTGTGTGTGCTTACGGAGCCTCTGCTGCATGGTAAGGCCAGGAGTCACATCCTGTGCTGCGATCCCATCCACCACAGGCGTCCCTGGGTGCCTCAGGCATCCCCCACTGCACGCTCTCTCAGGTGAGGTCCCCCTGACAAACCACCCGCTCATCACGGGACAGGGCCCAGTGCCTACTCCTCCCCAGTGTCAAGCGTCATACCTGCCAGCTCCCGGAATCGCTGGGACAAGCCCTTTGCCCTGCTTCTGCAGAGCCCAGGGCTGGCTCTACCCTCTGGTCATTACAAAGGCCCCCGGTCCCCCTGCTTGTTCACTCTGCTCCCAAGCATGACTCACGTCCAGCTCTGGCGGGGCAGCGCCTTCCCTCCCTGGACAGTGAACTGCCCCCACCTCATCCATCCTGTGCTGGGGGACATGTTTGCCGTCCCCGCTGCCACCCCCACCCACGGCCCCAGGGCAACGTCCCTTCCTGCCAGAGACAGGAAGAGCAGGCCCCCAACAGGGATGGTTTTCACCTTTTCCCTCTTTAAACCCATCCTCACAACTCCAGGAGGCTGTGCACACACTCTGTGCAGCTAACCGGTTTATTCTGGTCGGGTGGGGGCGGGGTAGGAAGTGCACGCACAACGTGCCTCGCCTTCTGCCCGGTGAAAAGTAGGAGGCGGCCTCGCTTTGGGTTCTCTGCTCGTCCTGGGAGAGGGGCGGAGGGTGGCTGGACAAAGGGTGGAACCCTCTTGGGCAAGTGGGCGGGGCTCCCTGGGGGCCGTTCGCCCAGATGCTCAGAGTCTGAATGATGGCCCTGGGAAGGCTCCACCACACCGCACAGAGTCACAGAGAACAGTTCGATATTTGTAACCAGCCCAGCGAGTAAACCACAAAGAAGTATCCTGTCGTGGACATTATCACCTTCTGACCTCACTGCCATGTCCACCATGAGTGTCTGCTCTTTGCCACAGATGCGACCGCCGCCGTCACTGAGCAAAACGGCTCGGGGCACTTGACGCAGCACCTTGCCCCTCCCTTAATCCCCCCGATGCGATTCTTTACATAAAAACAACTGAGACAGATGCTTACATTGTCTGGATGTTTCTGATGTCTAGAATCCTTGATATGGGATCTTTGTTTTGAGTTCCTTTAGTAATATTTTTTGTGGCCTTGGGCAATTGCAATTTATGCTTCCAAAGTACTTTTATGTTTATTTCACTTATTCTCACATCATAGGTAAGCTCAATTGATCATTTATTTGCTCAAAAGATAGAGGTAATACTGAAACCCAGACAGGTTACAGGATCCTCCGCCTTAGGCTGCATAATAGAGATTTTTGACTCAAAAACCTTTTCTGATTCTTAAATCCAGTGTTGTTCTCCTACTCAGACTTTCTTCAGTTTTCTCTCTCTGTATTTCAGTTCCTCACTAATTGATTAGACTAGTATATGTCTGGGGAAAATAGAATGTTGGAGCTTAAAGACGCACCAGGCATTATGTCAAGCATCAGCACACACGGAGAAGGAAGACAGCAGGCTCCTGGGGTGGCTGGGACTGAGCACAGTCCCTGAAACCACGCCGCCGATCTCCCAACGTTCTCCCCAGCCCACGCCCGTGTGATTGACAGCATTCTGAAATGCGATGACTGTCCAGAAGGTATCCAACCACGTACTATGAAAAACAGAGACATTTACTGAAGAAGATACAAGATACGAGAAACATGGTACATAGGACAACGATGCCTCAGTCCCCTTCAGAATTGGCACCTTGGGACCTCACACAGTTCTCCCAATCACCGTCAGCCGCCCCATCATATTTTCCTGAATCTCATCAATGATCTGAAATCTCTTCCCTTTGAAAGGTGATTTTAGTTTTGGGAAAAGCCATAAGTCTCATGGCACCAAAACTTGGCTATAGGGGGCTGAGTCACCTGGGTGACTTGATGTTTTGCCAAAAACTCTGCACCAGACATGATGCATGAGCAGGTGTGTTGTTGTGATGAAGCTGCCATTCACCAGTTGCCACAGCGGCGGCCTTCTGAATCATCTGAATAGTTTCCATGGGGGAGCGAGCGCTCAAGCTTAATGTAAAATTTGACGCAAATTCATTGCTCTACTCAGTCACTTTGAATGCAATGGCTACACATACACATGCTCACTCAGTGGTGTCTGTCACCCCCACTGACCAGTACAGTGAAGCTATCACTGCTCACACTGCGCATTCCAGTCCACGCTCCCTGGCTGCCAGGCCACATCGATGTTGCGCAAACCGTTCTCGCTATACTAACAATGGCTGGGCTCTTCCCGGACGGGCCTCTTGCACTTTTTCCCACCCAATAGCCTCCAACTCCTTTCCACAGTGAAGCTCTAGCTTGTGAAGTGTCCATGAAACAAGAACTTGACACTGAAAAGCCTTTCTGGTTAAGAAAGTTGGCAGACATTGTCCCTGCATTGCAAGCAGAAAATTAAAGAAGGGCAGAGTTGAAGAAGCTGCGGAGTCTGGTTCCACCAGCCAGCAAGGCTGCATCCCAGTCGGGGCTGAGGACAGAATCTCTGAAACACTCCCATCTGGGGCTCCCCTCCAGATGTCCCCAGGGGCTGAGGACAGAATCTCTGAAACACTCCCATCTGGGGTTCCCCTCCAGATGTCCCCAGGGGCTGAGGACAGAATCTCTGAAACACTCCCATCTGGGGCTCCCCTCCAGATGTCCCCAGGGGCTGAGGACAGAATCTCTGAAACACTCCCATCTGGGGCTCCCCTCTAGATGTCCCCAGGGGCTGAGGACAGAATCTCTGAAACACTCCCATCTGGGGCTCCCCTCCAGATGTCCCCAGGGGCTGAGGACAGTATCTCTGAAACACTCCCATCTGGGGCTCCCCTCCAGATGTCTTTCTTGTGCACAAACGGATGCCTATTGTCCCTGGGCATTCTCCTGTTCCAGAATGCACCCATGGGGGCAGATGAGATACTGTTACTGAAAGGAACCCCCTCTCCCAGGGTCCCCCTTAACTAGGTTCACCACCAGGGAATTAAGGCTCTCAATGCCAGAGTTTGGTGAAAAGGAAAGGAACTATTTATTCAAAAGTTATACAGACTTAGAGTAATGACTTAGTGTCTTCATTAAAATCCCAAAGTCCCTTAAATCACCCACAAACACACAGTCCTTCCTTCCTCCCTTTGCCCAGTCCGGGGCACTGCATCTCAGGAAAAAAAATAGAAGTCTCTAGCTCAGGTAGCCCCCAGTCCTTCCCAGTAATCCATGCTCAGCTGGCAGGCCTCTCTCAGTTCCCAGCACTGTCAGCTGTGTCACCACTCGACCTCCAGTCCTTAATCCAAACCCACGTGGCGCCTTCTCCTGGCCCACCAGAAAGAATCCTTTCACCCCTTTCCTTCCCACAGCGTCTCTTCTGCATTCCTCCAAACTGCTAAGAGAGAGCTCTGCATGGCTGCTACATCTTGCTTTCCAGCTTCTTAAGCTGCATGGCAAAGGCAGCACCAAAACCAAATGGTTCCCCCCCGCATGGCTGCTGTGCCTGGGTTTGAATCCTGGTGCGAATCTTCCTCTGCAGCCCCATTTCCAACTCCTTCCGCAATGGGCTACCCTTACCAGCATTCCTGTATTCTTCCAGCTTCCCTGGGCTGCCATAGTAAGTCCAGGCAGGTGTGGCCCCATGGCATGGAGCCAATCATCTCCAGGCTCTCACGCAGGTGCTGTAACCAGGGGGAGTTGCTTTCCAGTTACATCCTGGGTCAAAGTCACTCCCATCCCCCCTGGCTCAAAGCAGGGCCACAGTTGTTTAACATATCTATGAAACCAGTCAAAGGTTATAGATATGTTAAATAACCATTTTGGGGGTTATTTGCAAAACTGTTGATATGCAAAATAACTCTCAGTGGCCCTGCTCCACGTGTCCCATCCCCCAGCTCAGACTTGTGAGGGTTAGGACATCTACATATTTTAAATATTTCCCTGGACACCCTGAGTTCTGGACCCCATTACAAATCCCTCTTGAGGAGGGCCCTGGCTGCAACCTGTTACACTCCTGGAATGCTAAACCTTCAGGACACTGCCTGGCACTTCAGTTCGAAGCCCTTAGGAAATCACACCACGGCTGTCAGTTTAGGCCTGTGGATGACCCCCAGCTGCTCGGCAGGACAGGAGTGCGGGAGGGGGGCGGAGGTTGATTTCTGTTGCCTTTTACCTTCTCTGTCCCCTGGCCAGTGTGTTATAATAAAGATAAGGTTCCTGCCTTCTAATCCCATGTCAAGGCTGGGCACCACGACTGTGTGTACTGAAGTGATTATAATAGAGTCTATAATAGTGATTTTCAATCGGTGTGCCTCAAGAATGTTTAAAACACATGGTACCTGACTACTGAGTCAGGGGCATGGACCTCTTTTCCCTCAGATTGTAAAAAAAAAAAAAAAAATGACAACAGCTAACACAACAGCCATCCAGTATGAATGAATCTAAATTATACCTATATTTCTGTCAGATCAGCAAAAAATATATTTTTTTGGTGTGCTGCAGAATTTTAGTAATGAGTCTGGGTGAGCTGAGAGATGAGAAAGGTCGAAAATCGCTGGTCTATGAGGACTTGCATTTCTGATGAACACAGAGTAACAAGACCAGAGTAACCCTCCCCCTGAGGGCGGTGGGGCGGGGAAGCTATGAGGGGGCTGCACAGTCGTCTCGAAGACCCCGGGCCCCGGGCGCTGAAAGGCAGCCGTCACTGAGGTGGAAACAAATGAGAGGAACTGGGCAGCTGCCTAGAAACTTCCCCCTCTCCACAGGAAGAGAGAATGCAGGCAGAGTCCAGCTGTCTTGCTGAGCGGAGGAGACCAAGGTCAGATTCCAGGGGACTCGGGACACGGAGGACCAGAAAGAGGGCAGCTGTGCAACCACAGACTGAGGGTCACTGGAGAAGGTCCCCTGAGCGTTCGGTGGAGTTACTAATCCCTGCATGCCTGTGAGGGGGTCCCTCCCTTAGACCAGGGAAAGAACCACCCGGAAAGAACAGAGGGCACGGACCTCAGGGTCACCCAGGCCTGACTGACGTGACTGTGCCCAGCGGCCCTCGTGGGAAAACTCCCGACTCTGAGAGAATTAGGGAACCGTGAAGAATGTGGCCTCAGGAGAGGGAAATTCTTTCCCCCTTTTACAGATGAGGAAGCTGAGACAGAGTAAGTGACTGCCCCAATTTTTAGGCTGCTGAGGTATTTATTCCATTTTCTGCACTCCAGTTTAATCATAATCTGGAGGTGACTCAGTTTGTGCAAAGGTTCAGCTACTGGAAGTCACTACAGTTGTTTCTGATCCACGACTCTGTTCTTCCGTGTTCAGGTGTCTGAAGCCAGAGCGTGTTTCCAAGCGAAGTTCGGGAATGCAGACTTTCGAGTCCCCACCCTGGGGGGCATGTGCTGGTGCGGGTCCTGGGCTCTAAGGACCGCAGTTATTTGCAGACTTGTCTCTTCCGTGCGGTCTTTCTGTTGAGTCTCACATTGCTCTGCGCTGTGATTGAATGACTGTGTCCCCCTAACACTCACGGTGAAGCCCCGAGCCCCGAGGAGTGTGCTGATGGGCCTTCGGGACGTAATTAGGGGGATATGAGGTGATGAGGGCAGACTCCGATGGGACGAGTGCCCTGAGAAGCGGACCCAGCACCTTTATCTCAGCACTTCAGCCCCAAACTGAGACAACAAACCCTCTCCAGGTTTTTAAGCACCCAGTCTACGCTATTTCATCCTAACGGCCCAAACTGACTAATACACTCTAAGTAATGGGTTTTTTCAGTCCCTGAATTATGCGTGGTTGTAATCCCCAGCTATTAAATGTAACGACTAGAGAATCATAACACCGTGCATGAAATTTTTATCCACCCCATCGGGCCTGAGCAGCGTAAAGAATGTGTAAGTTCTTTCCTTTCCAAATGGCTACTGTCGCCCCCAGAGAGACTGTTCTGAGACACCAGCTCCGTTTCTCCGCCCTGGTGCCTAACGTGGGTTCATCATGGAGATTCTCTTGGGGCTGGGACCTAGGAAAACCAGGTCCTCGCCTGTGACCCTGAAATGGGCTTTGGAAGCAAGGGCAACACCAAGGTGCCTTAGGAGTTTCCACTAGATCTCTAGATTTGCTGAGACCTGCAGGTGCTGGAGAAGACAGGCCCAGGAAGCTCCTCCCTGGCCACATGTTGCCGGCCTCGTGGTGGTGGTGGGGCCTCCACAAGCTCATCTGAGCTGTGGCTCCCGAGGGCTCTTCCAGAGAGAAGGGGCTGAGCTGCTGGAGTGCAGAGATGCCTCCTCCTCACCGGGCACAGGGGCGTCCTGTGGCCTCCTTCATCATTCCAGCAGCATTCCCCTCGGTGACAGACCTGTGTCAGGGACCGGGGTTGCGGTCATGTTGCGTCCGGGTTCTCAACCGAGAGAGGGAATCACGGGAACAAATGCCGGAGACAGGAACTAGGCCGGCGCCCAGGATTGTGAAACAGCCTGTCCCCTCAGCAGGCGGCTGCCCTGCTCCCGAAGCAGCCCCTCCGGCTCCCTCCTCAGGACCCCCAGGCCCTTGGAGGTGACGTGCCACTCACTGCCCACTGTCCTGACCCCCGTTCTCCTTCAAAACCAGCGAGTTCTGAGTCCCGTCCCTACGGAGAGTGGGTCTCTCTGCCGTGACCACCCGTTGTCCTCACAGTAAACACAGGGGACTGCTAAATGCGCGCCGGAGACGTGTCTGAGACCAGCGGCCGTGTCTGGTTTGACAGCGGCACTGCAGACCAGCCTATTCCCAGTTTTCTTTAAAACACCTTTGCACCTGTGTCCTGTGCTCAGCCTGCTTTGGGCCTTAACGGCCAGGCTTCTGATGCAAATGGGAATTGTAACTGCTTTTTCTGTTTTTCTATTTTTTTTTCTTTTTCTCTCTTTCTTTTTTTTTGGTGGGGAGCTTTGGTGGTTGTGATTGCTAAGTTAATGTCTGATGATGTGCAAACTAATAACAAGCTTTATAGAAATGCTTAAACCTTTTGCGAAAGTCTCCCTAGATGCGGTGTGAACCGGGCAGCGCCGTGGAGTCTCAGCGAGGGGATATGCCCAGTGCTGACACGGGGGCGAGGCAGGAAGAGCTGGCTCGGAGAATGCTCAGACGGATCCACGCGCTTTCACGGAGGGCCGGCCGAATTCCCGTCCCTTCGTTTGACCAGTTCTAGAATTAAATTGTCATGGAATGACCTATGCCAGTAGATACGTTTTACATTAACAAAGCAATGAAGGATTGTTTCGTTACACACCTGGGCTGGGGGGCATGTGGGTGTCTGTCTGGGGGCAGTAGTTCAAGGGCAAAAGCCAAAGGGCAGAGCTGCTCAGCCAGGAAGGGCCCGGTGGACTCTCTCTGAGCCTATAGAGTCCTTCCTTCTGCAAAAGTTGTCAGAGTGTTTGGGGACAGAAACACAACTCTCCCTCTTCCTTTCTCTTCCTTCCTCTTTCTCCCTTAAGTTGACCTGTGGTCTGGGACAGCTGCCACTGGGGAGAACTGTCACCAAGTGTTGCGCAGAAAGCAGCAGACCCCAGATGGTTAACGAAAAGCATGGTTCTGCGGTACCTGCCGGCGCCTGGCCCGTTTCCAGGCTCTGCAGACCTGCAGGCTCCACGGGAAGGAGAGGTCTTCCCGCCCCCCTCCCTTTCCTCTCCACAGAGATCCAGAAAACGAGCCTCGGGGTGAGTCTGCTCCACTCCAGAACGAGGCAGGTGACCCCATAAGAGACATTTGTGACAAAGGCCTCCCAGCAACGTCCCGTAATTAATTATCACCAAAGCCACCCAGGGATAAAGAGACCTCTAATTCCATTGTTTCTTTCATTAGGCTGCAGCTCCCACAACGAGGAGGCAGATGGCTTAAAGCAATAGAGCAGGGGTGAAGTCACTTTACAGCTCAATTTAAATGACCAGGAAGCCAGTTCCTCTGTCGTGGGAGACTGTGGCACATCGCCATCCATTTGGTGGGGCTCCGGTCAGTTAACACACTGCAGCGGTCTGGAAAAGGAAAGCACACACCAGACGTGGGAACTCAGAAGCAACAGCATCTCGCCCTGAGGAGTGACGGCGTGTACAGCCAAGTGGAAACAGGCCCGAGAGGCAGAAGACCTGGGCTCACACCCTGGCTGCGTTTCCTCCTGGCTTCCCCGCCGTGGGCCTTGGCGAGGCTCCTGACTCCGCCAGACCCGTCTCCTCTTCTGCCAAAGCTAAACATCAGTGATGACGGCCTCACTGCGCTATTGTGCAGATTTCGCATTATGCCCTGCCAGTTCTAAAAACAGAACACCTCTCTATGGTTGTAGCGTCGGGGTGGATAACGGACACTGATATTCGTATGAGGCTTTCGTCTCCCTATCTTCCTTAAGATGTCTGCTCTAGATAGTCTGACGCACACAGTCACGCCTAACTCAGTCTCCTTTCTGGAAGAGGAAAAGGGGGACAGGTCACGTGGTTGTTTGTATTGTCTTTAGTGTTGTGAGCCCTGCGTGGCTCCGAGACGTCCTGGACGAGCTGCGTCTCGTCTGCACTCTGCACTCAGCTCCAGGACGCCCACTGTCCAAACCTGGCAGGAGTCGGAGCCAGCGGGGTTTGCTTGTGCAGAGAATTGTGTTCTCTGCCGCTTAGGAGAGACTCGTTATTAAGCATAGACGCCAAGGCTGACGTCACAGCCGACGACGCTCCGTGGGACCCTGACCTCTCCCACTGCACTCACCCTGTTCTTTTTAGTTAGCTTTTCAGGATGCAGTAAGCCTCCAACAGCGTTGGGATAAGATGTAATCTGAACAGAAGTTTCCTCTTTTTTTTTTTTTTTTAATTTCCTAGTGTGTGACTCTGTTGAGACCACGTGCTCTGGGCCCCGGAGACTGACCCGACTGCCTGGGGGGCCTGCTGGAGCACCGGTTCCCGAGCACGACCCGCCGTCACGTCTTCTCGGACACCTCCCTCCTGGAGTTTCATCAACACTCTCGGATCCAGCAGCAGCCGACACAGAAAGGAGGAGTTCTCTAAAAAGACTTGAAAGTCAGATTTACACCAGAGAAAGCCTTTCTCGAATCTGCTCTCCCGTCTCACACACCAGGAACCGCGTCGAGTGCGCACTTCCCTACACTAAGGAGTAACCTGCAGGTCCAACGGCCCCCTGCCTGGCCGGCCAGCCCACGGCGTGTGTGTGTGTGTGTGTGTGTGTGCGCGCGCGCGCGCGCACGCGTGCTGGGTGGAAAGAGGGTGTGATTGGCAGGAAGGGGGAAGTCTCCCCCCCCCCCTGCCCGAGGCCGCGGGGGAGGGTAGGAAGAAGGGAGAGAGGGGGGAGGGTAGGAAGAAGGGAGAGAGGGAGGAGAGGAGGAGTGTTGGGCGTGCGCGGCTGAACCTCCTTTTCTGCGTCTCCGTTTCTCTTCCTGCTGGGAACCTGTGAGAGGCCTCTGAGCGACAGGCCCCGTGCCCACAAGGGGCAGTGCCACTGGGACAGGAGGGCAGTGTGGAGTCCAGAGAGAGGGCCGAGATGGCACTCCTGGGCCTCCCTTCCATTCCGGCCTGGTCTGGACCCCAAGGAGAGGGTTAGGGGTCCTCTCTGGGCCACCATGGCCATGGTGAGGAGAGCACATAGGAGAGGCTGGAGAAGGCCAGTCTGCGCCAGGGCTTGGGAAGGACACGGCAGAGACTGGAGAAGTCACTCCTGCAAAAGCCGAGGGGCGTGGAGTAACCAGAAGGGGGCACGGGGCCCTGACTGGACCGAGAAAGGGCTCAGCAGCAGCACCTCAGAGACCACAGTGCCCACAGCCAAAGCCACCAGTACGGGCGGACATCAGGTTGGTCCAAGACCGCTGACTCAACTTCCACTCCACTCACCATCCTGGGCAGAGTCCAGTGAGCATAAACAAGAGTGCTGTCCCAAAGGAAGGAGCACCACTCGACAAGGCTGTTGAAACAGGGCAGTGGGCAACAGTTTAACTAGACTGGACATTTAGTTCTCTCCTACCATGTGCCCCATACCCTGGGCGGGGTCTGCACATCGTGGGAATGACCAGGTCCAGAGGGACCTCTTCCTCTGTCTCCGCACACCTGAGCCGTGATGGGGGCCAGCCTGCAAGATGCCACGTAATGCTTCCTATGCAAGGCCACTCATTGGAAAGACACGTACTGAAAGCTTCCTACGTACCCAGTGCCGTTCAGGGGACAGTGGGTGTGAGGACGAGTAGGGCGTGGCGGCGTAGTCCCGGCCTTCAGGAAGCTCTTGGCTAACGGACCAGCCTCCGAAGACCACTCGTTACCGCCTCAGAGGGGTGGGGGCCTCACCAGAGACGCTCATGTCTTCAGGGACCTGGCTGTGGCCAATGTCTCCTGGAGCACCTGATCCCCCACCAGCCAGAGTTGGGGGTGCTGCATGGGCCTGGTCCCCCCACAGCCGATCGCTGGCACTCACACCCGCTGGGGGGGAGCTTCGTCCCGGGGCCACCCGCAAAGACAGTGGAGATTCAGGCTTTCATCTGGTCCTCTGTCCAGGCGGAGAGGAGAGACTGGGTTTCGGAGGACAGCTGGGGGCCCCTCCCCGGTGTAGGCTTCCTGGACAGTGTAGCGGACACGGCAGAAAGCCTTGCTGAAGAATAAACTGGTGGTTTTGTCTGAACTGGAGGCAGGGAGACTGGGAGGCTGTTCAGGCAGCGGCAGAGAGACCTGAGGCATTGCTTCTTCCGTCAGCAGCTGCAGAGACGGGCTGCAAAGGGCTTCAGAGTGGGTGTCGACAGCCGCTTGAATGTGCTCACATTCTGGTGTCCAACAAGAACGTCGGAGAGACCTTTCAGAGCTCAGGCATCCAGAAAGGAAGCTTCCAGGGGTAGTGGGGGCCCCTGCACCCCCGGCAGCACCCTGGGAACAGGCCTATTTTTTTTTTTTTTTTGTACTGAGCTCCTAGGAGAGGTGGTCAACTGTCTTGGGCTAGCCAGCAGCCGGGACAAGGACCTGTGTTCTAGGTCAGGGGCCAGGGCTCTGAGAAAGGGGGGGCAGGGTGTGCGTCCCTGGTGAGACCTGGTTTTGGGGTCCTCGGGAGCTAGGGTCCTTCTCGGGATGTGCTCCCGCAGCCTCAGGCAGAGTCTGTGTCGGAAGGTGACATTTCGGCCAGGTCTGGGCCAGGTCACAGCATGGGGTGCGGTGAAGGGGGCTTGGCAGGGGCTCCCTGGGCAGCTTGCCCTTGAGAACAGGTTTTCTTTCAAGAAAACATCCACAGTTTTCACAGACTCCACACTAAATAGGAGCCAGGACGTAAGGCGACTAGGCAGGTGCCAACGGGCACACACGTGGGGCGTCTGAGCGAGAGGCTGCAGTCAGGGCAGCGCCGTGGCTGGAGGAAGCGGTGGGTGCGCGGGGCGGAAATCGTGGTCACCAGCAAACACATCACACAGTGGTCAGAGAGAAAACAGGAAGGACGACAATGGACAAATTGCCAAGAAAAAGTGCAGCTGCAGAAGGTCGGAGAGTCATCGTAAGGAAGAGGGTTGAGGGGTCAAGGACAACAACAGCACCCTCCGCAGACTAGGTCCCCTGGAGCTCCTGCTGCGTGGGTTTGACCCGGGGGCGGGCCTGGGTGCCAGGGCGGAGACAGAAGCACAGCACCTGGACACAGGCCCTCGCCTGGCTCCTCCAGACACCCCCTCACAGGCAGAGACGCTCAGGGACAGTTGGGAGCGTGTGAGGAGGGGTTTGCTCGGCCCTGGGAGCTCTCAGCCTTCCTTCCTCAGGTCTCCAAGTATGCGCTGGTCTGGGCAGTGCCAGCCCTTCCCATACCCCTCCTTGGCTCCCGGTCCTTCATCCTACTGTCTCTCGTATCCCTGAGACCTGGAGAGAGACAGAGACAGAGGTAGAGGGAGAGAGGGAAGGAGAGAGG
>PVIA01006541.1:0-96113 GCA_004024845.1 Tonatia bakeri | reverse complement strand
CTTCCCACCCTTCTTCCGGCCACACCCTCCTCCTCTTGCTTTGGGGCACTCGGCAGCTTTTTTTCTCCACACTCTGCCCCATTCTGCCCAGCAGTTCAAGCCAGGGCTTCCAACCTGTTCCCCTGAGCATCAGTGCGGAGTCCTGCTCCCAGTGGAGTTCGGCCCAGCCCAAGGCCACAAGACCAGAAATCACATGGGAACACCCCCCCCCCCCACCAGCACAGCTCCACATCAGGGCCCACACGGGAGCTGACAGCCCAGAGTACCGCTCCAGTCTCCTTTCTGTGCAGTGTTTGCCCCTGACCTGTCACTGCCCTGGACCACCGCCTCAGGGTTACTTTCCCTCCCACCACGAGGAGATGCACTCATGTCCTCGTGGACAAACGGTCACTCCGCCTGATGCCAAAGCAGCCCTTAACGTCTTCTTCCCAGAGCTGACCTGGGAAGGTCTCAGCCACCATTTGGCCTGACTGCCTTCCTAATGCACCGAAGGCACATCTGAGTGATGATCAGCATGTGCACGCGGCACATGGACCAGGGACCACGTTGGTTCTGAGAGGCAGAGACTCCACGTTTGAACTTTCAGGAAAGTATGCGCCAGCAGTGAGTCACCAACACGCCCATATGGCCAACCCCTAGAGAGAAGAGGCCCCGCGGGCCAGGGCAGACACCTCCACCACACCCTCCTGATCACCAGATTGTCACTCCTTCCTTCAATCACACCCTGACTCGTCTCAGCCTTTCTCCTTACAGCTCTGTTCCTGTGTCTGTGAAGGCACACCTGACTCCTGCCCACCAATCACTTAGTCCCGAGGCTTTGTGGTAAGTTTTCATAGATCCATTGTAATTACATAGGATTAAAAGTCATTCAGGTGCCACCCTTCGGCCAAGGCAGCAATGCTGGAAGGAAAGGAAGTAAACGAAGACAGAGAGCAGAAAATGTTGCTGTGCAGGTCTGACCCTGGGGAGCAGTCTCACTGGAGCCTAAGGGGAAACCAGAATTCCAGAACACACACCTGCTGTCTCCCTCCCTCCCTCCCTCCCCCTCCCTCTCCCTCCCCCTCTCCCTCTCTCTCGTTCTCTCTTTCCCTTTCTCCCTTTCTCTGTCTCTCTTACCCGGCCCCCCACTCCACCCTGCTTTTGCCTCCACTCCTCCCTTTCTTTCAAGAAAGACTCCAGCGTTGCAGCGCACTGGCGCCCAGCTCTCTGAAGCCAGAGAGGGGGTGGAGTGGGAGTGGAGACCCTGCAAGCTCTTCCGTAGACTGCCCCCGCTTCCTGCTGGGGGACCCTCCTGCAACCAGTGCCCTCGCCCAGGGCAGCCCAGCCACCAGCCACCAGCCTCATTTCCTGTGCACAAGAGGCCTCTGCTGGAGAAGCACAACTCTGCAGTCACCCAGTTGCTGGCATGGCTCTTGCTGCTCAACATTTTTGCTTCAACAAAATTGAAAAGAGGCTTACAAAAAAAAAGAGAATTAGAAGCTTCTGCTCTCTGCCTGAATTGTTCTCCAACTCAGGCTGGTGAGGAAAATGTTAAGACTCCTCGGCCTGATCATTCCAGCCACTGCCAACCTTAGGCTTTCAGGAATAATAATCATAAGCCGGCACTGACTATCCATTTACCCATCCTGGGCATTGTTCATCCTGTACCTCATTTAACCCTAACCGCCCTATGAGAAAGTGGCTATTAACCCCAGAGGTTGAGTGATTCGTTCAAATTCTGTAGGTGGTGCATATTGGAGGTTCGGTATCAGGGCATGAGCCTGTGGCTGCTACACTGCGTGTGGCTCTCATATGTGTATACAAACACACACGTACAATTTGGATCTCTGGCAAAATCTCATTCATTGTATTTGCAAGGTTGACTAGTTAAGAACCTTTTAGTTCAAGCACCAAAAATGTGGATAGGGAGGCATGCCAATGACCCAACTCCGGCTGTTCCCATGAAAAAGAGCAGCATCCACCCTTCACCCAGCTGGGCAGGTCAGGCCTCCAGAGCCCTCCTCACTGGAGACACCACCGAGACATCCGAGCACAATGACGTGGATGACCAGGCGTCCCTGGGCTGACA
Source organism: Tonatia bakeri (assembly GCA_004024845.1). Classification (NCBI taxonomy): domain Eukaryota; kingdom Metazoa; phylum Chordata; class Mammalia; order Chiroptera; family Phyllostomidae; genus Tonatia; species Tonatia bakeri. Next base: position 94,045 of record PVIA01006541.1, on the reverse strand, counting down.
GAAAACCCAGGCACTGCACCGCCTCCCACAGGCCCAGCTCTGTCTGATCTCCAAGCCCATGCTTTTATCCGTTAGAATGTTTCTGATTATAAAATTAGAATTCCTGACTATGAGTGCCTCAAACAAATAGGGGCTTTCTTTTTTTAATATAATTATAAGAATATCAGAGATAGATATAGATTTTATGTGGAATCTTTCATTTTTTTAATGTAAGCAAATAATTCAACTTCTTAAAGCACTGTTTTGGCCAATAGATCATCTGCTGGCCAAATAGGGCCTGGCCCGCACTTCATCTACGACTGCAGCTTCAGGATGACCAGGCAGGGCGATGAGCTTATGACTCTGGGAAGGAATCAAGGTCCTCACGTCTCCCCTTCCGGGTGCTACGCTCCCCCTCACTCTCACCAGCTGCCCTGGCAGATGTGGCTCCCATCACCATGCCTCAGCAGGGTCCAGTTCTGCCCCCATCCTGAGGCTTTTTCTGAGGACTTAACACAGAGGCAATGGTAATTATAATAGCTAACATCTGTTGAATAGTTTTTATGTGCTATCAGCATCTATGCAATCTCTCATTTAGTCCTCATAATCTGAGTTATTATTTTTTATTATGATTGCGCCCATTTTTAAAAATAAAGAAACTAAGGCACAAAGACTCAGCCACTTAGATCCAAAGTTGAACTGCCCTCCGGTGCTGGATCTGGAGCTCCAATATGTCTGATTTCAAAGCCCACAGCTTGAACTGCTGTGTCAATCAGGATGCTCTCAGTTGTAAAATCAGGACACTTGACTACAACCAGATTAAACAAACAGGGCCAGAGTGCTTTTTATAAGACTAGTGGTGGATAATTACAAGGTTACTTCAGCAGTTCAACATTTCTGACATCCCATTGTGTCAACAATGTTTCCTCAAGGTCATGAAAAGGCTGCAGCAGCTCCAAGCATCAGGTCCTCACACAGATGCTTCTCAACTTCACCCAACAGCAGGTCTCTCCTCAGGTCTCCTTCGTATCAGGCAGGAAAACCTGTCTCCAAAACCCCACATTAAGTGTCAGTTTATGTTTCATTTGCCAGAATTGGATAATATGCCTACCCCTGGACCAATCAGAATAGAATTAGTATAACCAATTATGATCCAGTCCCTGGGGCTGGACACACAGCCACCTCTACTACCAGAGAGGAAGGGGGTCATCGGTGTAGGGTGGCCGGCCAATAATGGCTGCTCCAAATACTGGGAATGTGCGAAGTGCCTCCCAAAAGCCACAATGGTAACAAAACAGAGTAAGAAAAGAAGGTTGTCCCCACATACATTATAAGGCAGGGATGAGTTCTCAACCAGAAATTCCGTGATCCCCACATCGTTTCCAGGAATTCTCAGTCACTCGGTGTTACTGTCGCCCTTTGTCTTGCTCACTGCAGTGCAGGCCATGCACGTAGCTGGAGCTCAGTAAATCCCGTGTAAAGGCTGGGACCTGACCTAAGGGGTTAGCCCATGTTAGTGTTGCAAACATCCCCTTCATGGCGGGATTCACTAGCCCGTGTCCACAGAAATAAGAAGGAGTAGGTATAACACAGGAGACAACCGTGCAGGGCCCTTATTCCCGCACAGCTGGGTCATTGTTCAGGCCCTACTCAAGGGCTCCAGGATGACTCAGCAGATTAGCCCACACTCAGCGCATCAATCACCAGCTCGGAGTTCAGCCCAGCCCACAGGCCAGTCTTGTGTTTTTCCTTCCTTACACATTAATCACAGGAAAGTTCTTTCACAACTCCTTTCTCAACTGAAAAAATACATATTTATTTATTCATTTATTTATTTGTATTTATATTTATATTTTATCCTAAACTTTCAAAAACTTTCCCCAAAGTGTGAAAAAGATGGCTTCATCTAACTGTCACATAACCCTTATCGTATTTGTCACCAGCTGAAATGGCCTTATTTGTTTACTTGCTTATTGTCTGTCTCCCCACACAAGGGACAGTCTATGAGAGCAGAGACTTGTCTCTTTCCTCATTGCCATTCCCCTGGTGACGCAAGAAGGCCTGCTTAGAGTGGCCCTCAATAAGTTCTTGGCAAATGAGTGAATCCATTAAGTTAAACAGTCTTTACAGTCAAAATATAAATGTGTCCGGGCACCAGTTTTGTCTGACTTTTAGGGTTTTGTACAGCGTCACACTGGTTCATATCCTCCAGTAAGTCAATCAGAAAACAATCATTCCCCCAGTGGCTTGTAAATAATACTAAATACCTTTTCGGCATAGCCCTTCTCATTTTACGTGCTTACTGAATTGATAAGATTGTGTTCACAGTCAAGGTAGACTCTAGGAATATTTTTAAATGCTTTGAATTTCCCCCACAAACAATGCCTACTTTTTTTCCTCCATAAATCTTACCAAGCTGAGGAATAAGTTTCATAGCTGAGAGCCAGAGATAGTCCGGGAGAACATTCCTGTGTCACTTTAGGAACGCCTGGGGAGCAACCTCGTGTCCCTGCACTCCAGTTCCCTCTCATTCCACCAGGGGACAAAACCTCCCTATTCATTTTCCAAGTGACTTCCCATGCTTTGAAACCCTCTCACAATAAAAAGTCAAGTAAGAGAAAAAATAAGAAGAGTTACAGTGAATGTGAATGAGAAAATTACCATTTTTATTGTTCTCTTCATTCTAAAATAGGAAGATGTAATCCTGTGAACTGACCTCTCTTCTTCTCACCACGGAAAGTGCTTTGCAGTCAGCACAGCAGAAGGACCCGGTCCCTTCTCTCCAATCTCTCAATTAACATAACTGCTAACAGAACTGCGTTCTCAGAATCCAAAGCCAAGAGTAAGTACATTAGATTCTATCCCAGTAAATGCAACAAAATAAATCTATTAAAATGGTGGCCATGGCTGACCACAGAACCACACAGGAACTATGGGAGAATGTTCTGGATATTACTATTCTCCTACAGAAATGTGCATACAGTCCATCTCTCTCCTTTTACAAATTGTTGCAGGCATATACTTATGCCCGTTCATTAATTTATTCTTCCTTTAAAAATCCTTTCTTCTCGCCCTGGCTGGGTGGCTCCATTGGGTGGAATGTCATCCCATACACCAAAAGTCTGAGGGTTCAGTCCCTGGTCCAGGCAAACACAAGAGGCCTAAGATCGATGCTTCCTTCTCACATCAGTGTTTCTCCCCTGCTCCCCTCCTCTCAGCCTAGAGTCAGTGAACATATTCTCAGGTGAGAATTTTTTTAAAAAATCATTCTTCTCTGATATCTTTTTCTGGTCTTAAAAAAATTTAAGACATTTGCCTTTATTGGCTTCATTTTTGCTATTGTCTCTGTACTGACTGACAGTGATTATGATGTTAAAACAGTGCAACCACCGTTTACTCAGCATTTATTTTGTTCCAGACCCTATTTGTTTAATCCTCCCTTTGATAGGTAGAGGTTACATTTTTACAGATGAGAAAACTAAAGCCCAGAACGTCAAGGGTTTGCCCAAGGTCACACAGCCAATAAGCCTCAGAACCTGGATTCTGACCTGGGGGGTGTGGCCGGAAGCCCTGACACCTCTGGGGCGGCAAGGTCGCACTCTGAGGCGGGGCTTGCACACACAGAGCCCTCAATGAACGCCGGCCCTGAGCCCAGCCCTTCAGCCAAAGTTTTAACTTACCCTTCAAAACAAACTTACAAAGTGAGTGCCATCATTCCCATTTTACCGTGAGAAAACTGAACACAGAAGTCAAATAACTTGATCAAGGTCACAGAGCTAGAAAGGACAGAACTGTGATGTAAATTCTGGCCCAACAACTTCAAAGCTTCACAGGGCACCTGACACAGAATATTCTCTAGTTTTATGGAGAAAAGTATCCTCCTGTCCCCCAGCAACAGTTTGATAAAACAGGATTTTCAACAGTAACAAGAAAACGATATAATCTTTATCGACTAAGAATCTTCTGAGTTACATCCCTAAGTACCAGTCCCTCATAAGGTTTACATCTATCTATACTGAGATAACTCAACACATAACATGAGGAAACTCTTAGATACTGAACAAAATGCCTGGATTATCTGCACTTACTTATTTTTTTTAGTTACTTAAACATGCCTGAAACTTCTCAGTTTTAAAACCAAAACTATTGTGTAACTTTAAAGCCCAACCTCCACTGCTGGCTCATTCTGTAACCAGCTCCATAATTCTGCCCAGTGGAAACCCCTCATGTCTCTTGATCAGATTCCTCAAGTCTCCCAGTTTACCCACTACAATGAAACCTCGCCCAGAGCTAATGTCAGTTAATGCCCAGCACAGTGCTGGGCACAGCTGCATGTTTATGGAATGATTAAATAAGCCACAGATAAAATATCAAGTTGTCAATGTAATTTATGCAAATTTTATTTTTTGATATGATTTCAAATTTACAGGAAGTTGCAAAATCAGCACAAAAACATTCCTACACACCTTCACTCAGATTGGCACTTACTCAGATTTTGCCCCATTTGCTTTATTCTCAGTGTGATTTTATGAACATGATCATTTGTAGTAATTTTATAGCCTGTTATAATTAATCAATATCTGCAAAATGATTTAAACCCAAACTAAAAAGAATGCCACTTTGATGCCAGGGTCAAAAGTCTGAATCTAATTCCTTTGAATTGAAAAGCTAAGTGGGTTGAGCCAACTCTGAAGCCCTGCGGTCATGTTCCCGTGGTTCCCGAGAGGCCTACCTGTGTGGACGTGCTTCTCTGGGCAGCAGGAGACGGCTGGGTTGTAACTGGTGCGTGTGGTGGGAGAGCTGTGAGGGAAGACACCTCCCCGGCACAGACCACAGAACAGCCAGCACAGTCTCGCCAGAGGACGCCCAGCCTTCCCGGGAAGGCTGAGTGTGCACGCTCCGCAGAGTGAGGACACACCGGACGCCTGCCTCCAGCCTCTTCAGCTCATCTCTGGTTGCCTGCAGCTCTGGTCGCCAGACGGTGCCTTAGAAATGCTTTCTGTTGGTGTCCACTGAGCGTATAACCTGGATCTTCTCAGTAAATATCAGTCAGGGAAGTCACATGAAAAGATTGCTCTAATTCACTCTTGCTAGTGGGTCTCCAGGGGTAAAATAATATAGTCCGTGTCTTCTCTGTCATGAGGAAGCCGTTGTCACTGAACCTCCCTGGGATGCTCCCTACATCCAACCAAACAAAGGGAGCGACAGCCGAGGTTTCCAGAGCAAAAACAAATGTGTCCTCCTGCTGAGAGATGATGGCCTGAAGTGAAAGACAAATGAAATGAAGGGTGAGGGAAGAGCTCTCTGTTCCATTCAGTGCCCATCAGAACGCTTATGTGGGCCTATCATTGGAGTATATTCCTACAACTTTGGTTCTGCCACTGGCTAACATTATATGTTCCACAGACTGTGTCATATACTAAAAATACATGGAAATTGTTTAAGGTGGTGGGAAATTACCAAATTGTAATCTGAAACCAACTGCAGAAACATGTAGTCTCCTATTATTAAAGAGACTATTTCACACGAAGCTCAAAGCTTTCTATCTTTTACAGTTTTTCTCAGAGTATCACCCAGAGAGGAGCATTTCTGCATAACTGCTGGGCAGATGAATGACTTTCTGGGGATACGGCAGGAGCCAGCCACAGAGCACAACCATGGTACTCACCTCCTAGTCCTCTAGAAAGATCCAGAAATCTACACAGCAGCCTGCCAGGCACTTACAAAGGCTCTAGCACTGGAGCTTTCTCTTTTTTATTACCAGCACCAGGGAGGCACATCCTGAGCGCTTTCAGACGTGTGAACCCCACACAGTACCGGCAAAGGAGAACACAGTTTAAATCTATCATCATTAGCAGGCCAGCACGTGCACAGAGTGAAGCTCAGCTCAGCTGTGAAGGGGAGGGGTTTGCAAGCCTCTATTAGAGAATGTGGATTGGTTTTTAAAGCTCTGCGTTTATCATGAAACACAAGTCCTCAGCATGGATACATGCCACACGGTAGGTCCGCCATTACACGTTATATATGGCATAAAAACTGTCAGAGGGAAATATTTACTACACATAATGTTAGCCTGACTCACTTGTTTGATCACCATCCAGAGCTCTGAGCTATAAACAATGCAGCAACCTACTTTGATAGAAGCAGAAAAGACAATTATATATATTAGGTGGCTCTCAGAGGGTCAGAGAGTCAGTCGTGAAGCTAGATGTCAAATTCCCACATCAGTCACCAGCTGTTTGGGGGAAGACTGTAAAGCAGTCACATCATGCAATTCACATGGCTGGCCCTGGGAAGCCCGCAAGGCTGCCAAGGAGGCCCCGGCCACTGCTGTGCCAGGGCCAAGGCCAGAAGGGACTCTGGCACCTGCTCACTCTTGTTGCCTTCTTCCAATTGGAAATCTCATTTCTGTGTATCTGCCTGCAGAGCCTGGGGCTCAAGCCTGCACCCTGGCTTAAGGGAAGCGGGGAAAACAAATTTCTGGCATCCACCAGGGGACAGGACATCCAAGTGCCTGGCCTATGTTAGGCCTGCAGTAAATGTTTTATCGTTGTTGTTGTTGTTATTATTATTACATTCCTTTAGGAAGTGTATGTCTCCCTGAAATACAAATGAGGAAGGGAAAATAAAAAACTCCCACTTCTCTCCCACCCCTAATTATCCCAAGGTAGTGAAGGATTAGCCAAGAAAAGAGGGAAAATAATGGTTTCAAAATCCTAAATCTAGCCTGCTACATAGTTTTGTTTCAGTTTTTTTTTTTTTTTTTTTCATTTCTGGAGAGAAACTATACTATAATTTCCTTCCTATCTGTTCTGTATCAGTTGTTACAGATAACTTAGATTTCGTTACATGAATATTTCATTATTAATTGGAAAAGAAAGTATATGTTTTCAAATCAAGGATTAAGAGTTTTTATATGATTATTGCTAAAGTAAGTGTAGAAAATCCTCTCACTTGAGCCTTCTCAATGAAATAAAGGGTAAATTAAATTTAAAATTCACCAAAACTAGAGAATGAACCTTTCTAGAAAAATATTTTCAATCACTACGTGTAGGAGGAAAAGGAAGGAAAGGTTTTCAATAGACTGAAGAGATTCCAAATTCTCCAGCTGCACAATCTGTACAACACATCTTGGTCCTTTCATTTTTTCTTGGCAGTCACAAAGAGATTTGGTCAGTTAAGCGATAAGTTAAAGAGAATGGGGTGAGAATTTTAAAGATTCATAGGCTCTACTTAAAATCTCAAAAGTAGAGTGCTTCTACTGGGCCCCGATGTCTCCTTGAGCATGTTACTCAGTTCTCCAGACTCCTCTGCTCACTTGTGATCAGATGATAATGTGGATTCTGCTTCCGGACCGGTGAACACGTGGAGGTTCTGAGAGAGTGCTGCAGTGAGCACAGAAGCTCCGTGCCCTTTTCCCACATCTTATCCTATGTCTCTCTTCCATCTGGCTGTTCCTGAATTATATCCTTTTATAATAAACCAATGATCTATTTTGGTTTTGAGATAAAGGTATGCTTTTTGAATTATTTAAAAAAATAACAAACTAGCCCTGGCTGGCGTAGCTCAGTGGATTGAGCGTGGGTTGTGAACCAAAGCATCGCAGGTTCAATTCCCAGTCAGGGCACTTGCCTGGGTTGCAGGCCACGGCCCCCAGCAACCACACATTGATGTTTCTCTCTCTCTCTCTTTCTCCCTCCCTTCCCTCTCTAAAAATAAATAAATAAAATCTTTAAAAAAATAACAAACTTCTAGTCAAGACGGAGGCATAGGCAAACACACTTTGCCTCCACACAACCACAGAAAGAATTACGATTAGCCCTCAAAACAAATAACACTCAGAACTGTCAGAAAATCAAGCTGTATGGAAGTCTGACAACCAAGGATTTAAAGAAGTCACATTCACCCGGACAGGCAGGAGGAACGGAGAGGCACAGAGATGAGGTATGGCACAGAGAGGTGGTAGTGGTGGAGCAGACAGCCCACATTCACATGTGATAGATGAAAATCGGGAGGGACACCTTGGGAGCCAGCAATCCAAGCCCCAGACCAGACCGCCCAACCCAGGGTTCCAGCACTAAGAAGATAAATCCCCATAACTTCTGTCTGTAAAATCCAGTGAGGGTTGGAACAGTGGAAGAAGCTGCTGGATTTTCAGGAGACTCCGCTGGAAGGGCCTGCATGGACTTAAAAATGTACACAGACCCACCCCCTCTGGGACTCAGCAGCAGGGCAACAGCTGGAAGGACCCCAGTCACACAGGGTAAGTGCCAGGAAAACATCCAGAAGGCAGAGAGTGGCACTGTCCTCTCTCTGAGCCCTCCCCACATACAGAGCCACAAAGCAGTGAAGCAGGTTGCCTTGCCCTGGCAATTACCTAAGGCGCCACCCCACACAATTTATATATGCCTTTTCTACGATAGGCCATGCTACTAAGACAAGGAGTTAAAGCAGCTCTACCTACTACACAGAAACAAACACAAGGAGGCTGCCAAATTGGAATATGGCCCAAATGAGAGAGCAAATCAAAACTCTCCAGCAAAAGAAATAAACAAAGTGGAGATAACCAACCTATAAGATGCAGAGTCCAAAACACTGGTGATCAGGATGCTCAAAGAGCTCACTGAGTACGGCAACAGAACAAAAAGTACCCAGGAAGAAATGAAGGTTAAACCAGGTGAAATAAAGAAAAATCTACAGGGAACCAACAGTGGAGGCAATGAAGCCAGGATTCAAATCAATGATTTGGAACATAAGGAAGAAGTAAACATTCAATCAGCACAGCAAGAACAAAGAATTCAAAAAAATGAGGAAAGTATTAGGTGCTTCTGGGACATCTCCAAATGTCTCAACATCCAAATCACAGGGATACAGGAGAGGAGGAAGAGCCAGAAACTGAAAACTTATTTGAAAAAATGACATTAAACTTCCCTAATTTGGTAAAGGAAATAGACATACAAGTCCAGGAAGCACAGAGGGTCCCAAATAATTTGGACCCAAAGAGAACCATACCAAGACACATCATAATTAAAATGCCAAAGGTTAAAGATAAGGAATCTTAAAAGCAACAAGAGAAAAGCCAAGAGTTACCTACAGGGAATTTCTATAAGTATATCAGCTGATTCCTCAAAAGAAACTTTGTAGGCAAGAAGTATTTGAAGTCATGAACAGCAAGGACCTACATCCAAGATGACTCTATCCAGCAAAGCTATCATTTAGAATGGAAGGGCAGATAAAGTGCTTCCCAGATAAGGTCAAGTTAAAGAAATTCATCATCACTAAGCCATTATTACATGAAATGTTAAATGGACTTATTTAAGAAAAAGAAGATCAAAACTATGAACATTAAAATAGTAACAAATCCACAACTGTCAATAGCTGAACCCCCCCAAAAATCTAAACAAACAATCAGACAGGAACAGAATCATAGACACGGAGACCATATGGAGGGTTATCAACTGGAAGGGGAAAAGGGAGAAGGAAGGAAAGGGTGCATGGATTAAGAAGCACAAATTCGTAGCTATAAAATAGACAGGGGGAAGTTAAGAACAGGATAGGAAAAGGAGAAGCCAAAGAAATTATATGCATGACCCCTGGACATGAAGTAAGGGGGAGGATTGCTGGAAGGAATGGGGGTACCAGGCAGAGGAGGGCAAAGGGGGAAAAATGGGACACCTGTAATAACATGATCAATAAAATGCATTAAAAAGGAAAATTAAAAAAAAGAGGGTGCTATGAAAAGTAACCTCACAGGGTGATCTGGTCATAAATTCCTAACCAGGCAGATCATGGTGGGTAGTCACGCCCCAGGCATATGAGTTCTTTAGCAAAAGGTTTATCTTTGCCCTAAGTAAGGCCTGTCCACTGTTGCTGTGCATCTAGATTAACACACTTCTGAAACTCCAGAAGCAATGGTCCTGGAAGGGCTATTAACCTTCAAGACAGTATGTAATCTTGCTCACTATCCCATAATCCAATCTCTGCATTGCTTCCTCCCACAGTCCTGGGATCTTCCTTCTGTTCCCTCCTTAATTTCAACTGCATAAAAGAAACTGCAAAACTGTTATTCCCCGGAGTGTTTGAGATCTTGCTCCCCAGCATGTGCCATCAGTTTGACTCAAATAAACTCATAAAAACTCCCTATAAGTTAGAATGTGTCTCAGTTCAAAAATAATACTTCAGGGTTGGTACAATCAAGCCCCCGGGACAGAGTCTGGGACCTAGCGGCAGGGGATCCGTGCTGAGGACCCCGATGCCTCTTCTCCCACTGCACAAACCCCATGAGGGAGGGATGATGGGACAGCAGGGGTAGCAGAAACCAAAAATGTTAACAAATGCTGAATTAGAAATAAAAAATCATTTGGCCTTTGCTTCCAGTGGGAAGGAGCCAAATTTCCCCAGGCCTTGGGTAAACTCAGTTGCAAGGAAAAATTTTACAAAAAGCATGATACAATGTGGCCGCCCAGAAGCAGGACTGCTCCACACGGCCACAGTGACCCCGGCTGACGGGTGCTCACAGTGATGTGGGCCTTGCGGAGCCCCACAGCCTCCTTCAGTGAAGACAGGAAGTGGTAGTTGGTTGGACTCCAGAGCTTGCTGTCGGCTGACAGGTAAAAGGAAACCACGCAGCTTTGCCGTGTGCAATTCCCACATCTCCTCAGCAATTCAGAAACCCGCTCCTGATAGAGGAGAACAGCCGCTCCGGCTTTCATCCCAAGATGCCGGGTCCTGTGAGAGCACAGAGGCTCCAAGGAGCTCCACGCGTGGACTCGCACCTGCACAGAAACAAGACAGAACAAAAACGCACATTCTTGGGTTACTATATTTTTAGACAATAATAGTAATAATAATTGAGGGAGGTCAGAATAGCAGGACTGTTAAGAGACTATGAAAACCAGGATTAACTTCAGCCCCGCCAAGTACTAGTCCTGTAACTAAGCAAGTTACTCAGGTTCTCAAAGTCTCCATTTCTTCCTTTGTAACAGGAGAAGAGCGACAGCACTGACTTCACAGGCTGTTGTGAGATTAAATAAAGTGATCTACGGAGGCACGGGACCTGAGGCATTGTAATTATTCCCTAAACGTGATCTATGCTCAATGTCCTACAAACTGTGGCCACCCAAGACCTGAGTTTCTACTCTCTTCTTACCTAGCATTGTTTTCAACCCAAGTCTGTTTTTCCACATACGTATTCTGAATAATTTTACCGACTTCCACTCTAACATGTCATTTTTAACAATTTCTTTTTAATAAAGTTTAGGCTATTTCCTGCTTTCTATGCTTATAAATAACCTTTCATTTAAGTGACACTTTACAGTTTATAATTCACTTTCTTCTAATTCTTTTACTCACTACCATAGAAAGCTTTTAAGAAGATAGGCTGGTGTCCTTTTACAGATAAGGAAACTGAATCACCAAAACATTAAAGCTTAAGGTCACTGAATAAACGGCAGTCTTAACCTGAATACAGGTATTTTGACTCCGAGCACAGCCCACTTTCTGTTACAGACATTTGACATAAAGTAATTTCTCTTTTCCAGAAGAAAAAGAACAAATAACTACAGAAGAAATCTAAACTTCTCTGTCACAGACAGAAAGTCCAAGTAACTTACAGTGAGCGTCAGGCTGCAGTCCGAATGAAGGTCTGAGACTCCATAGACGAAAAACACACCTTTATCCTCAAAACCCACAGGCAACAGTGGAGCGAAGAAATGTCGAGCAAAGTAATGAAGCATTTTCCACTTTCCTCCGTACTCTAAAAATAGTCAGGGAAGTTAGCAGGGGGCAGGATCAAGCAGTCGCTCATTGTCCTCCTGGCCTGGCTGGTATGATTTGTTGTGATTCTAGGGACGGAGTGTGGAAGGGCGACACAGCAAGGTCAGGAACCCACGTTTGTTGAGGGCTCTGAGCATCTGGGGCATGACCTCATACTATCCCCACCTCGGGGTGAGGCGCACATTAACATCTCACTTTTCAAATGAGGAAATGGAGGCTCAAGCAGTTAAGGCAAACATGCCACAGGCAGTGTTGTGACCCAGACTTGACTCCTAGCTATCAGTTTCTCACATGCAATTCTGCTTCTGGGAGCTCAGTGTGCCAACGCTCCTTTTTGCTACGTACACAGGGGAAGGAATTCAGTAGCACTGGCAGTGAACACCTGTTACGAATATTCATTTGCAAGAATGATTTAGAACTCGAAGTCCCCTTTTCCCACACGCACAAACCCTCCGAAACAAAAGAACCACTACCGATAACATGCAAGTTCAGGCTGGGGGACAACATCCCAACCAATGACAATTAATGACAGTTCCTCAAATACAATTACAAGTTTTCATGAACCTGTAGAATGCTGTGCCCTGTTGACAAGTCTAGTACGCTACACCCACAAACTAAAAAATGTTTCAACATCCCTCTATTTCAGAGACAGAAGATCCTCCCCCACAAAGAACTACATCACCAAACAACTTCCGAGACCGATTCCAAAACTCACAACGCAAGCTGCTGAGACGGAGCGATGCAGCTGTGAAGTTCAGACAGAATTAATTACTTTGGGTTTTGCAAAGTTTCAACTCTCAGCATTTCAATCCCAACTCTTAGTATTTCCCCTTAAAAACAATGACAGGCCCTGCCTGGTGTGGCTCAGTGGACTGAGTGCTGGCCTGCAAATCAAAAGGTCTCCGGTTCAATTCCCAGTCAGGGCACATGCCTTAGTTGTGGGCCAGGTCCCCAGTTGCGGGGCGCATGGGAGGCAACCACACATTGATGTTTCTCTCCCTCTCTGTCTCCCTCCCTTCCCCTCTAAAATAAATAAGTAAAATCTTAAAAAAAAATAACGAGGGGAGAGGGTTGGAGGGCCTTTTCTTCTTAGATTTATAAGAATGAACTAGAAGTTACATTTAGAAAGTTTTTCTCAGAAATGGAAGGTGACTCGGACTTGAGGTAACTTAGAGACTTTCATGTGTGAAATCCATTACAGGGGAGAGGCTTCCAGTGTGTGGTTCCAGCAATTAAGGCCACATACAAATACACTCCGGAGAACAGCAACTGAGCAGAAGGTCTCACAGATACACACCCTAGTTATTAATCAGTGACAGAGTCTGGGTATCAATGTAACACTGCATAACCAGCTAAAAATGCTATGTGATTCCTGGCTTTTCTATGTACTCTGTAACTGTTCAAGTTTATGAGCCAAGCAATCTGCCCAGTGGACTTTTATATTTGCAAAATTATGACTATAAACAAGACTAATATTTTTTAAAAGAAATATATAAGAATCTATAGATTTTATGTAGCCATTGATCCCTTTAAAGTATCACCATAATACCCTGACTGGTGTAGCTCAGTTGGTTGGGCGTCATTCCGCAAAGCAGAAGGTCGCCCGTTCAATTTCTGGTCAGGGCACATGCCTGGGTTGCAGGTTCACTCCCAGGTCCAGGTGTGAATGAGAGGCAACTTATCAGTGTTGTTCTCTCACATTAATGTTTCTCCCTCCCTTTCCCTCTCTCTAAAAATAAGTAAATCAAATAATAAAAATAAAGTACCACCCTGTCAGTTGATAAGAGGTGACACATACCTGCCCCCCTCCCCACAGCTGCACGTAAGCACTGGATATATTGAGCCAATTAAGCAGAATTAAACAGAGGCTCCAAGGCTGCCCAGAGCAGGAGCAGACAGTGTAACTGTCACGGCTTCTCCCTGACGCCTGTTTTCTTTGACAGGTACAAGGAGAGAGTGACACTCCCCAGGGAGGCATTGTCCTGCGAGGGTTTAGAAAACAGACAAATTTTTGCTTTGCCCTCAGACTCTAATACCGGGGTTTACCCACCTTCCCTGAAGAACTCATTCAAATAATCTGCATGCAGTCATTTAAGGGAAGATTAACAAACACTGTGCTCTCCCACTTCTTGAACCAAACTCAGCCCCAGAAGTCCTCAACCTCGTCCACAGGCAGAAAAACCAGGGTCAGCGTCTGAGTGTCCCTGAACAACACGTCTTTGTCCAGTTTTGAGTGTTTCAGAAAGCTATTCCCCCATGGTCTGCCCGTGATTCTCATTCAATATCCTTTTATCTGGTTGGTGTTGATACAGTTTGGCCAGAGCAACTTGGTCAAAACTCCAATCCCCGTCAAGTGGGGGCCTGGCACCAATCAAAGCCTGCGGTGCCCAGATTTTAGATTTTCCTCCACAGCATGTTTAAGAGCCTCACCCGGCAACACGGCCTTTCTACTTTATGGCTTTGCCTCACTTTCGAGCCAAAACTTTTGTTTATATTAGCTGAGCTTTGTGTCAAACCACCTCTGGTGAAGGCCAAAATCACCATCATTCCCTAAGTTTTTAATGCACCAAAATAGAATAATTTAAGCTGCGAGTGCCATGCCAAGTCGCCTCACCTGCTGCTAGCTGAACTGGTTCATTTGAGAAACCTTCCCACTTGGACATCTGACTCTACTACCTTCCCCACAAGAGATAAACAGGGCAAAGTAAAGATGACCTCATGGACTTAAAGGGGAGTCAGGGAAAGGGACATTGTATCACTCAGCAGGGCCAACCTCCCACGTGGTTGAATTCTCCTAAACAAAAGAAGGGATGCTTAAGTAAATGTTCCTCTTGCCCTGAAAAGTCTTCTGAAATAAATTCAAGTCTAAGCAATTATCTAAGTCATGTGGCTGATATCTCCGTGCAGGAGCCTATCCCCTTCCTTTGCCTGCTTTCGTGAATGCACGGCACAGAACTCTTACCGAGGCTGCCTCCAAGGCTCCCAGAAAGACTGTGGAGGTGGGGGTGGGGGGCCCAGCTACTGGGAGAGCGCCTCACCTTGGCTCCGTGTCTCCTCAGTGCATCTCCCCACAGGTATTACTTTCTCTCCCACACACACAGAATGCGGAAACACTTACCTAGAGAGGCCCAGGAAGGAGCCTGCCAGATGTCATTCAGCTGCCAATACAGTGCCCCCATGGTATGCCCTTCCCCGGCCACTATCTCGCTGCGACTGCGGCGGTAGAATTCAGTTTCTGTTTTGACACACTGGGCCTGCATCACCTGATTCGGGGGAAAACATTAAAACACAGGTGGTATTGTTTGATGGGGGCTGTCCAGAGTGAGAAAATTACAGGCTTCAGTTGTTTGTTTTTTTAAAGCAGATTAGATAAATCAGGGAATTTGATGAGCTTATATATACCATTATTATACTAGATCTGGAACGATCCCCTTGGCATGAAAGAAGCTGTTATGTATATGAGCTGGTTCATTTGGGAGGCTTGGTATTTGCTTATTATAACAGCTGGGTAATCAGGGGAACAGGACGGTGGGAAGGCTCTTTACTCACAACAGTGTTCAGGGGCGTCAAACTCGTTTTCACCAGGCGCCACATCAGCCTTGTGGTTGCCTTCAAAGGGCCAAATGTAATTTCAACTCCTTAACAGTTAAGGAGTAGTTATATTTATACAGTCCTAAAATTATTTTGCCCCTTCGAAGGCAACTGCGAGGCTGACGTGGCCCCCGGTGAAAATGAGTTTGACGCTCCTGGTGTAGGGAATGACAGAAAACAAAAACTTATTCTGGAGCAAATGCTATACATAGGGAAACACTAAGTTTTTGCAATGATGGGCTTTACTAATGTTTTCAGAGCTATTAAAAAAAAAGCTTTATTGAAAAAAGATTCAGTAGGAAAAATAACTTTATTACGAGTCCGATCTTGCCCAATCTTTAACCCCTTTTTCTTCTAGTCAAGCAATTGTTTTTATATCTTGACTTCTGTGAACATAAAATTACTTGTGAATGCAATTCCTTCATTATGGCAGAATAGATGGTATATCACAGCAATGAGACAGGTTCTTGTTTAAAAGGCAATAGATGACTTCACGCAGGACCCTTAATTACTGTCATTATCACTGAAAAACCAGTCTCTTGTATTGCTGCTAACACTGACACTGCGTGTCCAACAGGCTCTTAGCTTGGAGCTGTGGTTAGGAAAGGCTGCTGAATGAGAGCTCAGTAGGGGCGGTCACCCAAGAGGAGCTGGAGAGAGCCAGAGCTGCAAGGATTCCTCAGTCAGAGAAATGAATAGCCTTAGAGGAGGGCCTGGATTTTCACAGAGGAAAAAAAAAGGATGTATGTGTGGCCACTGGAAGACGGAGCCCAGATGCCTTCCTGTAAAGCTGGAAAAGCCCAGATAAAGGTACATCAGGGTAGGCTGGCTATGAAGAAGTCACTGATGAAGTTACGACTTCCATGAGGCAGAACCATAAATTTCCAGTAGGGTGAAGTAAGAAGAAATCATAGTCATTCAACAAATATTTAATAAGCGCCTACAGTATGTATTACAAGCCAGCAATGGTAAGCCCCTCTCCCAGCCAAAAAGATATTGCCCACGCTTGTGGAGCTTACTGTCTTGTGCAGAAGACAGGTCTTAATCCACCAATCACACAAATAAATGTAAAGTGTAAACAGCAATAAGCACTAAAAAGGACAGGTGTGCAATGTTAGGAGCTTGCATGTTAGGGTAAGTGGGTATAGCTGACGGGTGATGACTGGCCCCGAACAAGAGGAAAGGGGAAAAGAGAGTGGCAGAACCTTGCAGCAGAGAGCACACAGGGTGAGAGGAGAATGCACAAGTGAAGCACGGCGAGAAGGCCAAGGTGGCGGGGACACAAAGAGCTGGCAGCCATGGGAGAGGGACTGGTGAGGTGGAAGGCCAGACCCAGGTGTTTCTGTGTGGCCTAAAGGTGACTGGAAGTCACGAAAACTTTTCATGACTTCGTGAAGTGACCAGATTTGTACTTGTAAAAGACAACTCTGGCTACTGAAAGGAGAATGGATTGCAGGGGGCCGGAATGGATTTAGGGAGACCATTTAGACAGATATGAAAATCTTCCAAGCAAGAGATGATGTTAGCTGTGAGCGAATAAAGAAACGCTCTTCTCATTCAGGAACCAAACCAGTGGGACCACAGCAAGGACCACAGGCAGATATGCTCTAAAGAAAGTAAGAATGTGGGGTGGTTAGAAGGCTGGGTGGGAGAGGTGGAGGGATTAAGCAAAAAAAAAAAACCAAACAAACAGAAAAAGCTCCTGGACACGAACAGCAGTGTGGTGATAGCCGGGGGAGATGGAGGCGTGTAAGGGGGTATAACAGTGATGGAAGGGGACTTGACTTGGGGCAGTGAACACATAGTACAGTGCCCAGATGAAGTGTAATTGTGCACCTAAAACCCGTGTAATTTTGTTAACCAGTGTCACCCCAATAAATTCAATAAGAAGGAAAAACAAAAGAATCTCACACATGGAGCAGCACTGGGGCCAACTCAAAATGACCGTTAAGATGCAGTCTGGTCCTGACTGGAGTGGCTCAGTGGGTTTTGGTGTCGGACCGCAAAGCAAAAGGTCACAGGGCACAGGCCCGGGTTGCAGGCCCCGGTCCCTCGTTGGGGGCATGAGAGAGGCAACTGATCAATGTTTCTCGTGCACTGATGTTTCTCAACCTCTCTTTCTCCCTCCCTTCCACTCTTTCTAAAAATAAATAAATAAATTCTTTTTAAAAAAGATCAGTCTGAATACATTAGCACAACACTAAATCAAAGGAAACACAATAGAAAAACAGACCTGAGAAGGCTGATCTATGTCCGTCAAGCTAATCTGCAATTAGACTCAGGTCTCTAGTCAAGTTCCTTGTGAAAATACCAGTCTTGTCTGAACTGAAGAAAGAGATTGATCTACTTCTAGGCCTGAATTTCTAGGCACAGAGGAATTAAATCCCTTGAGTAAGTATTATGGATATGTTGAGTTATTGTACAAAATCAGTGTTGTGGAGCAACTTCTAGAAAGCTCAATGACATTGATCTGCCGAGAAGTAAACTCTCCTCAGTACAAAGTGATACGGAGGCAGCAACAACCATCATCCATCCATGCCCACTAGAGAGTTTTACCTAAATCAGCCCAGAAAGTAACCTTCCTGCTCAAAGAGCTGATAAACCTTAACTCATTTAAATCACCCTGAGCCTCCAAAGAATCCTCCACCCACCAAGCTAACTGGACTATGGACATCAAGTCCCTGCCCCTGTCACACACACACGTGAGGCCCAGCACGAGAAATCCCTGTTGTCATCCTGAGACTCCTGCAAAATCAGCAGTGCTTTATGGGCTGTGTGAGAGGAGATCATGACAGAAAGGCTGAGGAGGTCCTCATCATACCAGTGAGTAACAACAGGGGGACGGGGATTCTGGTCACCCCAGACATTTCAGGAGCTGCAGGCCCAGCCAGCATGGGCCAAGCACAAGCACCAAACGGCAACCACCGTGGACACTCCACTCTGGGTGGAGGCCACTTTCTGGAAATCCCAGGACCCAAAGTATCCAAACTCTGGGCCATTCCTGATACATGGAAGAAGCCAAAGAACTTGCAACATTCTGACATTACCCACAAGGCCTTGACTCAGCACCTACTCGTGAATGGCATAAAAGGAGGGGTGTTACTCAAGAAGTTTGGTTTTGGAATCACATTCATACTTATAAAGTAAAGTGAATAAGAAAAATCTGAAAAACAGAATTCTCAGGTAGGAACAATAGATCAGTGTACAACAGAATAGGAAATCAAGTCATCTCTTTCAGGTCAAAATGAACACTTCCAGGATAAAGCTATAATTATTAAAATAGTCCTACTCATGCTCGGTTAGATCGAATCCAAAAGACAACCAGGTATTTAACTGATGTTCTTCATAGAGGTGACCTGAATTTTCTTTTTCTTCGTGGTGAATTTAAGCTTCTTTTCAGGAAAAACAAAAAATCTAATGAGCGTCAAATTATTTACATCACTCCAAATTCTTTTGCAACCTTTGTTAACAGATGTTGTAACTCATTTACATTTGCAATTTTGTATTCTACTCTCACGAAATTTTCATATATGTACTTTTCCATGCACTAGCATATTCTGTTTCTGTGCTTTGCAGTTATGTACAATAGTTATATCACAGTTTGAATAGTGATTCCCCATTTAATAGGCATTTGAATGGTTTCTAATTTTTTCTTTAAATACAAGAGAAAAGAATATTTGATGTGCCAATTAATTTCTTCACTTGTTGCCTTGCCACTTTTCTTAAATATATGACAAATTGTAAAGTCCTTGGTGCACATTGCTATACAAGATAGCGTGATCCAGTCAAGAGGTTGCCATAAACTGGTGGCCTCCAGGCTAAACTCAGCCCCGCACAGATTGTGATTGGCCCACATGGCAGGTGTTTCATGTTTCTTGTTGACATTGTCATTGTTTAATGTCTTGAGTCAGGGCCTCTACACTCCATTTTGCCACCATTCACAATAATCAGGGTCTTGCTCATTGAAATTACTTGTTTATTGCCTACAAACATTTGAGGGTTCAGTCCCTAAACAGTCCAGTGTTCAGAACTGCAATAATTATTTATTTCTGTATATCTATCCCAGGTTTCTTGCTGTAATTTGCCTTCTCTGATTTAGTAGGTAAATATTAATAATCCTTTATTTTTTTTCATTAAAAAGTCTTTTTCAATGCAAGCAGAACTCCTAACTCTTGCTAGCAATGAAAGGAAAAGAGTACCAGGCCAGCTCTAACCAGCAGCCTCTCATAACTTAATTTAGTGTGAAGGGGAAACCAAGTTTTGAGCACTCCGGGCTCTACATAACGTGGTACATTCGGCAGAAGATGGTGCCATGCCAATAACATAGATCTGGGTTTCCCCAGGCCAGTGGGTGCCTGTCAGGACTAATGAATGACATGTTTGTTCATAAAAATGCAGAAGGCCGCTGTCCACTATTCTTCTCAAAAAGAAGTTGTACAGTCCCAGATCTCTGGATTGTCTCTGGAACTGCCCCTTTCCCTTTAAAAATTGTACCTGTATTTATTCACTAATGCACACTTCCTTAAAGAGAGCAATATTTACGTATTAAAAAGATACATGCTTAGGCATTTCCAAGGTTACTCAGTCCCACTGTTAGCAGACAAATCTTATTTTAGTTTCAAAAATATGACTACATTCAGCAGCTTGCCTGATTACACTTAGGAAATCAGTCTCCTTAGAGAAACAGATGGTGTGGTAAAAAGGAACTGGAGCAGGGCACCAAGACCTAAGGTTCCAATTCCAGCTCTGCACGTGATGGAGGTTGCTAGCTGTCTACAAGAACCCATCCTCCCTTCCTCGTGAGTGACAGGGCTGTAGCTGGACTAAGTGATCCAGAATCACACCCCCTACCCTTGGAACTAGGAGTAGCCATGTGGCTAAGTTTTCCTGACAGATGTGATTTATATCCTTTATTTACTTAAAGTTATCTTGACAATAAGAATCTTCCAATAAAGACATTTTCTAAACTGAGATATAATTCACACCATACAATTCACAATTTACGTTTCTAATTCATTGTATTTTCTTATTAAATTTACTGGGATGACATCAGTTAAAAAAATTACAGACAAGGTCTGTCTGGAAAAAATCCAGCCATTGTTACTATAACAAGAATGGTTTGAGTGACATCAATGTAACCTGACTGTCAGTGTGAGTGGGCTGGAATGCACATGTGTGAGCAATGATGACTTCACCCTACTGGTCAGTGGGGATGGTAGACAACACTGAGTGAGGATGTATACTGTGTGGTAATTGCACTCAAAATGACTGAGCAAATAAAGCAATGAATCTGCATCAAATTTTGCATTAAGCTTGAACCTGCCTCTACGGAAACTATTCAGATGATTTAGAAGGTCGCAGCTATGGGCAACTGGTGACTGGCAGCTTCATCACAACAATGTACCCACTCATGCATCATGTCTCAAGCAGTTTTTTTGGCGAAACATCAAATCACCCAGGTGACTCAGCCCCCCTACAGCACAGATTTGGCACCCTGTGACTACTGGCTTTTCCCAAAACCAAAATCAGTTTTGAAAGGGAAGAGGTTTCAGACCCTCGATGAGATTCCGGAGAATATAATGAGGAAGCTGATGGCAGTTGGGAGAACTGTGTGAGGTCCCAAGGTGCCTAATTTGAAGGGGACTGAGGCATCATTGTCCTAGAGACAATGTTTCTTATATCCTGTATCTTTTTCAATAAATGTGACTTTTTCATATTACATGGCTGGATACCTTCTGGACAGACCTTGTGGGTTTCAACTTTATGGCTCTATGACATATCATCTGTATATTGCATGTGTGCCCACCACCGAAAGTCAAATCTCCTTCCATCACCGCGTATTTGACCCATTTACCCTTCACCACCGCCACCCTCCTTTCCCGCTGGCAACCAGCACACCATTGTTTATGTCTGTGAGTTTCTGTTTGTCTTGTTTGTTCATTTGTTGCTTTCGGTTAATATCCCACATATGAGTGAAATTATCGGTTTTTTATTTTTTCTGACTAATTTCACTCAGCATGATATTCTCAAGATCTGTCCATGTTGTTGCAAATGGCAGTATTTCATCTTTTCTTATGGCTGAGCAGAATTCCATTATATATGTGCACCACATCTTTATCCAGTCATCTATCATGAGGCACTACTGTGTTTCCATGTCTCGGCCTTAGTATAGTTACAGGTTGTGCATTACTAATTCCAGCATATTTTCATGACCTCAAAAGAAACACTGCCCTGGTTAACAGTCACTCCTCATTCTTGCCTCTCCTCTGCTTCTGGCAACCACTAAGTCTACTTTCCCTGTTTCTATGGATTTGCCTACTTCATATGAGTAAAAGTATGCACTATGTGATCTTTCGTGACTGGCTTCCTCCACTTAGCATACTGTTCTCAAGGTTCATGCACGGTGCAGCATGTATCAGTGTTTTATTCCTTTTTATTGCTGAATAATGTTTCATTGTGTGGATATACCACTTTTGTTTACCCACTCATCAGGTGATACATGTTTGGACTGTTTAAATTTTTTGGCTATTATGAAAAATGCTGCTATGAACTTTTGTGCACACATTTTTGTGTCAACATATGTTCTCCATTCTCTTGAATATATACCTAAGAGGAGAACTTCTGAGTCCTGCGATAATTCTGTATTTAACTCTTTGAAAAACTCTTCCACAGTAGTTGTACTATTTTATATTCCCACCAGCAAAATATGAGGGTTCCAATTTTTCCACATCCTTATTGTGATGTTTAACTTTACGTGTCAACTTGACTGAACTAAAGAATGCCTGAATACCTAGTAAAACATCATTTCTGGGTGTGTCTGTGAGGGTGTTTCTGGTGATTTGGTAGATTGGTAAAGAAGATCCATCCTCACCGATGTGGGGGAGCATTGTCCAATCAGCTGAGGGCCTAAAGGGAACATAAAGACAGAGGAAAGGCAAATTTCTCTCCCTTCTTGAATTGGGATGTCCATCTTCTCCTGCCCTTGGATGTTGGAGCTCCTGGTTCTCAGGCCTCCAAACTCCAGGACTCCAAACTGAATTACACCACTGACTTTCCTGGTTTTCCATATTACAGATTAACAGACTGTATGACTTCTTAGCCTCCATAGCCATGTGAGCCAATTCCTACAATAAATCTCTCTCCTGCCCTGGCAGGACTGGATCAGTGGATTGAGTGCCGGCCTGCAAACCAAAGGGTCACCAGTTTGATTCCCAGTCAGGGCACATGTCCGGTTTCAGGTCAGGTTTCCAGTAGGGGGGAGCATGAGGGGCACCCACACAATGATGTTTCTCTCACTCTCCTTCTCCATCCCTTCCCCTCTCTCTAAAACTAAATAAATAAAAATCTTAAAAAGAAATAAATCTCTTTCTATATGTATTGTTTTTAATTTTCTTAAAATTCTAGATTCTAGATATCCCACCATCTAGGTATCTCACTGTGGTTTTGATTTGCATTTCCTTAATTACTAATGACATTGAGCATTTTTTCATGTACTTAATGGTCAGTTTCTTCAAAGAAATATCTATTCAAATCCTTTATCCATTCTGAATTGAGTGGTCTTTTTTATTATTGAGTTGTAAGAGTTTTTAAATATATTTTGGACATTATGTTCTTTTTAAATACTTGACAAAAAGTTTCTCCCATTCCGTGGATTATTTTTTCACTTTTGTGATAGTGTCCTTTGATACACAAAAGTTTTTAATTTCAATCTCCATTTTATCCACTTTTTTCTTTCATTTCTTTTTTCTTGGTTTCTGTAGTTTTATAGTTTTCATTGTGCATCTTTTGGATTAAATATATTCCAAAGTATTTGTATTCTTTTAGGTACTATTATAAACGGTATTGCTTACTAAATTTCATTTTCAAATTGGTCATTGCTTAAAATATAACTGATATTTGTATATTGGTCTTATATCACACAGAGTTGCTGAATTATTTTATTAGCTCTGGCAAGTTTTTAGGCTGGGTTTTTTTTTATTGCTTTGTGTATATAAGGTCATATCACTTGCAGAGAGATAGTTTTACTTCTTCCTTTCCAATATGGATGGCTTTCATTTCATTTTCTTGCCTAGCTGTCCTGGCTAGAATCTCGAGAACAATGTTGAACAGAAGTGGCAAGAGCAGGCATCCTTATCTTGTTCCTGATCTTAGGGAGAAAGCTTTCTGTCTTCACCATTAAATATGATATTAGCTATGGGTTCTTCATAGATGCTCTATTTCAGGTTGAGGAAGCTCCCTTTATTCCTAGTTTGTTGAGTGTTGTTTTTTTTTTAACATAAAAGTGTATTGAATTTTGTTTAATGCTTTTTCTTCATCTATTTAGATGATCATATGGTTATTTTTCCTTTATTCTACTAACATGGCATTTGACTTTAATATATTCCTGGGATAAATTCCAATTGATTATGGTGTACAGATTTTTTATCTGCTTCTAGATTTGGATGGCTAGTATATTGTTGAAGGTTTTTTCCTGTCTATATTCATAAGTGACATTGACCTATAGTTTGCTTTTCTTGATATGTCTTTGTCTAGTTTTGATGTCTGGATAATAATGGCTTAAAAGATCAGTTGGGAAGTGGTTTCTCCTCTCCTATTTTTTGGAAGAGTTCGTGAGGGATGGATGTTAATTCTTAAGTTTTTTTAGAATTCACTAGTAAAGCCATCTTTGTAAAGGGAAGGGTTTTTTTTTAGTACTGACTCAATCTCTTCTGTTGTTATAGGTTTACTCAGATCTTCTATGTCTTCTTGAGTCAGTTTTCACAGTTTGTTTCTCTAGAAATTTGTCTATTTCATGTAGGTTATATGACTTATTGTCATACAATTAGTTACAGTATTCCCTTATTGCCTTTTTATTCCTGTAAGGTCAATAGTAATGATTCCTTTTTCTTTCCTGATTTAGTAACCTGAGCCTTCTCTCTTTTTTTCTTGGCCTGTCTAGCTACAGGTTTTTTAATTTTTCTGATCTTTTCAAATAACTAACTTTTGGTTTTGTTGATTTTCTTTATTATTCCAATAAGTCCTTTTTAATGTGTCAAATTTCTGATGTCTGTTTTACTTCAGTGCTGAAAATAGATATTATAAATCAACTAAATACCTCAGTAGCTATAGAATTCCCCTATCACAATTGTGATAGGATATAATATTATAGTTTAAAAAGTGCATACCTGCTCCATTTATTGCCCTGATAACTTAGGCAAAATGCTTAGCCTTTCTGAGCCTCTGTTTCCTCACATATAAAATGGAAATAGTAACACAGATGTCTGGAGATGTTAGAATTCAAGAGAAGGTATACACAGCACCTCATGGCCCAGGGCTAGGCATTTAGTACACACCCAAAGAATGCTGATTGTTTGCCTGACTGTCAAAGTACATGATGCATATAAATAGAATGTACTAGTATGTAATAGACTATGTTAGTAATCTCACCTTCATTCCCCTCCTTTCCCCACCCTATCCCCATCTTAAAAGCTCAGCATGGCCTGGATGTTCTATCACATCACAGTGCTATTCAAGGGTAACTGTTGTCATCAGTACCTGGACCCTCCCTTTTCTTCTTACTTCTTGTGATCAAGACTTACAACAGGAGGAGATAAAATGGATCTCTAAAGAATACGACTCTCTCAAGCCTGCCCCCAAGCATTTAGCCTCCATTATATGCTCAATAAATATGGGAGGAATAAATGAGAGCACTAGAGGGGCTACAAGAGAAGGGGTTCGCAAAGATTGTCATGGCCCAGCTTCCTCCCTCAGTGCCCAGTAAGAGGCCATTTTGGTGGAGTAGGTCACTTAACAGTTAGTTTACACATGTCAGGGCAGCCAGTCGGTCTTCAGCTAGGCAGCGTGGTATGTGTGACACAGCTTAAGAGGGTGTGCCTGGTGTGTAGGCTCTGTGGGATACAACACAGCGGGACTCGGGAGAAGAAGGAAAGGTTGAGGCAAGACCATTTTGGAATACTAGAAGAATTAAAGAGGTAAGAGCCTTCAGGGACAATAAAGAGAAGATAAGGAAGGATCTCCATCTGAAGAAACTTACTGCACAGACTTCTTAGGTAAGATTTTCCTGAGAGTTGCAAAAAAAAAATGCCTAATACAATATCTTGACAAGTGGCACTTAGGCAAGTACCTTGTGCTTCTGAACAATATGGCAGACCATGAGAAAAAGACAGGGGAGAGAATGGGAGCAGAGAAAATGAACCAAAGAAAGGTTTTACATAGATTAAAGATGATCCAAAATCAAAGTAGCAAGGGGCAAAATACTTTTTACCCCAACATTTCCTGTTTCTCTTTCAGTCAAGAAAATCCAACACTAAAAACCAAAATAATCCTAATTCTGATTTCTTTCATCTTAGATGCCATCTAGTGTATTGTAAAGTCCCATGGTAGAACCCACAAAGACAGGTCCAGCTGTGAGCCAACGCCCGACAGGACATTAGTGCTAAATTGCCAAACAATACCATCACCAACAAAACCCAGCAACTGTAAGTCTACTTGTCCGCACATTTCCTAACTACCTCAAATGCCAACGAGTTCAGAAAGAATTATTTTTGTCAGTTCTCCGAATAGAGTCTTGAGAAAATAGAAGAAAGTAACAGTCATAAAACGAACAGCTGGGAGGAGGAAAGCCAGCATGAAAAACAACAGCTGAAAAGGTTCACACCACATGTGCGTGCACACACACACAGTAATAAAGATCTTCCTGTTTCATACATCAAAATTGAGACACTTTTATAAAATACTGGTTATAGAAAACTAATAAAAATGAAGTGTAACACTTTAAAAGGGACAGATACCAACATTATCTTTAAACTTGTTTTATGAAGTAATTTCAGAAATTAAACATCGCAATGGCAAAACTTCCCTAACTGATAAGATTATGATTGAAACTTTGAAATTCTCTTAACCACTTTTTTTTTTTGCTTTCTAACAAAGGGTGTTTTTTTTTTTTTTGGCTTACAGTTTTCTGTTTCAGTTTCCATTTGGGACTTTGCATTTTCATATAGTAGAAAACTGATAAGGGTAAGCATGAGTTTAGTTTACAAATGGTACATTTTTAGGTACTAATATGCAAAAATTTAGATGTAATCATGTCTGACAAAGACCTGCGATCTATTTCAGATCAACTCATATGGCTGCGATTAGTCTATTTCTGCCTCAGAACTTGAAACAAGTATGGCAAAGACATCAGATAATTAAGCAGTGGCTTTAATATAGTCTTATGTAGTTCACAGTTTTGTGAAATAAAATAGACAAACAAAAAATTAAAATGGAAACATTCAAATGAAATTATTATCCAGAATTCTGTGTGGTAGTTTCTCTTAAAATTAAACATAAATTTCTCACATAGCTCAGCAATTTCACCCATATATTTTTATGCTAGAGAAATTAAAATAAGTGCACAAAGATTTATATGTAAGTATTCATAGGATTATCATAACAATCAAAAATTAATAACCCAAACGTGGCTCAACTGATAAGTAGATAAAAAATGGTATATCATACAAGATTATACCATTTAGCAAGGAAGAGGAATGAAGTATAGATATATGCTAAGTCATAGAAAAACTTCAAAAACATTATGCTCACTTTTAAAAAAGCCAATGCAAATGATCACATATTACATGATTCCATTTATATGAAATATTGAGAAAAGTAAAATCTATAGAGACAGAAAGCAGATTAATGTTTGCCTAGGGCTGAAGGTAAGAAAGGGGAGAGCGAGTGGGCACAAGAAATCTTTCTGGGATGTAAGAAGTGTTCTAAAATTGGATTATGGTGACAGTTGTAAGACCTGATAAATATAGTAAAAATCATTCAATTGTACACTTAAAATAAGTGAATTTTATGGTATGTCAATTATATCTCAATAGAGCTGTTTTAAA
Organism: Tonatia bakeri; assembly: GCA_004024845.1. Taxonomy (NCBI): domain Eukaryota; kingdom Metazoa; phylum Chordata; class Mammalia; order Chiroptera; family Phyllostomidae; genus Tonatia; species Tonatia bakeri. The sequence continues at coordinate 66,821 of PVIA01006541.1, read as the reverse complement.
AATAGTCCAGTAAGGTGCAAAATGTGACATGCACAGATCTTAAGTATACTACTCAGGGACTTTAACATACATTTACACCCATGTAACCAACACCCAGATCAAGACACAAAACTTTTTTAGCACTCCATAAAGTTCCCTTGTATCTGTTCCTATGTGTAGCTCACCATCCCCTTCCACAGGAACGCTTACCACTAATTTGCTCTCTACCATCTTGATTCATTTTGTCCTTATAGAAACTTCAGTGTTTCTTTTGCTCACTTTAATGCCTGTGAGATTCATCCAAGTTAATGCTAGTATCAGCAGTTCAATGTTTTTTTATTGCTGTGAGTATTCATTGTATAAACAGCACTAGAATTTGAAGTCTTATGTTAAAGAATATCTAGGCTGTTTCTGATTGGGGGCTATTATGAATAAAGCTGCTTTGAGTATTATTTTAGATGTCTGTTGACAGATACACTCATTTTTCTTGGGTACACAGCTAGAAGTAGAAATGCTGATTCAAAGAGTAAACAAATATTCAGCTTGGGTAGAAACTGTCATAAAATTTTTCTAAGTAGTTAAACCAATTTCTACTCCTACTAACATTATCAAAAAGTTTCAGCTGTCCTACCTCCTCACCAACAGTTGGTAATGTCAATCTTTTTCATTTTAGCCATTGTGCTAAAATTACATTGTGTGTAGAGTTATCCTGGCATGGCTTTGATTTGCATTTTTGTTGATTAAAAATGAAATTGAGCAAATTTTCATATACTTACTGACCATTTGGATATCTTTTTCAGTGGAGTGCCTGTTCCAGGTTTTTGTCCATTTTTAGTAGGTTATCTGTGTCTATTCTTACTGCTTTATGGAAGTTCTTTATTCTGTGTATAAATCTTTTATCAGATACATGTATTACAGATATTGTTTCCCAATCTGTGGCTTGCCCTTTCTCTCTCTTAATGGTGCCATTGATATACAAAAGTCCATAATATTAATGAAGTCCTATTTATCATTATTCTCTTTCATAGTTACAGTTTTTATGTCCTGTTAAGAAATCTTTCCCTGTGCCAAGCTAATGAAGTATTCTCCTATGTTTTCTCCTAGAAACTTTATTGCATTATCCTTCACAGTTGAATCTTTAGTCACTGATCAAATTAATTTTTGTATGTGGATCACAGATACCCACTTGATGCAGCACTGTTCACTGATAAGACTGTCCCTTCCCACAAAATTTCAGTGGCATCGTCCGTAAGTCAGATGACCACATTGTAGATGAGTCTGTTTCAGGACTCTATTGTGTTCCATTGTTCCACTTTATCCTTAGGAATTGCTACTGTCTTAATTACTGGAAGATTATATAGTAATCTTGATCTGGGGAACATTTTAATGCACAATTTTTTGTAGAACTTTCTGAGCTATTCTTGTAAGACAAACAAATGCCAAACATTATTTCAGGCCTTACATGATAACACACATTTGTTTGGAAGAAGATAAATTCCTTAATTAGTAAAATAAAAAATAGTTTTCACCACATAAGGTTTATAAAACTTACATGATCTCTTATGTTAGCTGCAGGAACCTTTGGAACTTCAGAATGAAAATGCCTTACCTGAGTAAGGTAAATGGTATCTATGAATGCACGTAATTTGTCGGTGCTTTGAGGGAGTTTGAAATGAAGTCCAGCCTGAAGAAGCATTTCATTGTTACCGTTTCCATGATGCTGTCGATGAAGTGAAAATCTGCTTTTGTAAGACCAGTCCTCTTCAGATGAAACCTTTTGAGTAAAGAGTAAGAGGTACAAATTGGGAAATTAGGAGTAAAACTACTTTTCTACATATTTATGACAAACCTGAAAGTACTCTTCACACTGGAATAATGTCACAGATGTTTCTGCCATCATACATATCATTGGTGAAACACCAGCCTCGTGCAAAGTCAAATCACAAAACCAGGATTTGTACCTATAACCTCCCTTATTCATACTTGGAAAATTACAATTTGATATTTCTATTAAAAGTCTTATCTAATAAAATACTATTCCTTTTTAAAACATTAGTTATGTGTATGTTCAGATGACATTTTATCTATTTAAGTAAATAAATTATCAAAACTAAATAACATTCTGGACTGAAATCAACATTCTGTTAAAACTGTAAATTCTTTAACAGGAATAAAACATCACTATTAAGATGGTAAATGCTTAGCACTTGCTCATTTGCTTCTCTGTGATTACGTATATTTGAAATGTTTAATTTTTTAATTTATTTTTAAATCATTTTTATTGTTATTCTATTACAGTTATCCCAATTTTTTCCCCCTTTGCCTTCCTTCACCCATCCCACCCCCAGCTCCCACAGTCAATTCCCACACTGTTGTCCATGTTCATGGGTCATTCATATAATACTTTGTCTAGTCCCTTCCCCTTCTTTCCACCCTTATCCCCCACCCCCCTCCCCTCTGGTCACTGTCAGTCTGTTCCATGTTTCCATGCCTGTGGTTCTATTTCGTATGTTAGTTGATTTTGTTCATTAGATTTCTCTTATTGGTGAGATCATATGGTATCTGTCTTTCACCACCTGGCTTATTTCACTTAGCATAATAGTCTCCAATTCCATCCATGCTGTCGCAGAGGGTAGGAGTTCTTTCTTTCCTTCTGCTGTGTAGTATTCCATTGTGTAAATGTGCCACAGTTTTTCTGATCCACTCATTTACTGATGGGCACTTAGGCTATTTCCAGCCCTTGGCTATTGTAAATTGTGCTGCTATGGACATTGGGGTGCATAGGTTCTTTTGAATTAGTGCTTCAGGATTCTTAGGGTATATTCCCAGCAGCAGAATCACTAGGTCAAAATACTGAAATGTTTAATTTTGATATAGTTGAAGACACAAACCAAAAAGTAATTCTATTTTTCCCTAAAATAAATCTTTTTTTTAAGCCAGGCATAACTTATGGGATCTTTCTCCTATTCCTTTAAATAAATTATGATCAGGTCAAAGTAAAAAAAAAAAAAACCCACACACATTAATAGTGTCCTTTTACAGAAAAAAAAGGCAATAATTTTGGCTTCTAGGCCCATGAGGTAATACACTATTAGCATTTGATAAAGATATAATTGATGGCTACATCTCAAAATATCAGAGTTTTAATCAAAGTTACAAAGAGACTTCGAAAAAACATATTCCACAGCCCCTCAAAAAAACCTAAAAATTAAAAAGTTTAATCCTTGCTCATAAACTATGTCTTAGAATTCCCAACACTGCACAGACCAATCACCTTAAAAAGAAAAAGTTATTCTTTAGGCATTTATTTATACCAAATGTTAGTAATGTATGTTAACCATACTTAATGTGTGGTTTTTCCAAATTATATATATAGGCCTGCCTGAATGTGGTTGGTAGGGTAATAATATGGGTATAATAATTTATAGTTTTAATTTGATCGATTTACCTAAAATTTCACATGAGGTGCTTGAGTGTGATACTGTTATGTTACAAAATTACATGCTTATGGTTTTGTAATAAAAAGGGGCATTATTTGTGCCAGACCCTGTATATTTTTCAAAGCTGTTACCACCAGACAGTTTAGAGAACACAAATTACTCCTATTATTTATTTAAAATAGAGGTATTAGTATCAGTCATCTGTACCCACCTGAGATGCACATATCTTTACCAATAATCTTCCTTTTAAAAATTATTCTTCCTTTTTAAAGTCTGGAAACTCACCTCTGGGCCTCTCAGCCCTCTCTCTCATCAGTAATCTGAATGTGTCCCATAATCAGTGAACCTAATCTTCTGTTATGTGGGAAACTTTCTACCTTCTGACAGCTGTAGTTTGGAAGTATTGTAAATTTCAACTGTAACAATGTTACCAGAAGGAATTAGAAAGTGCCAGGTACGATTCTGATTGCTTTAAGAATGCTAACTAAATTAATTTTCATAACAATCTTATGAGTAGGCAGTGTTATCACCTCATTTTATAGATGAGAAAACCAACCACAGAAAGGTTAAATAATTTGCCCAAGATTCAAAGTTATTTGTGCAGTCTAATTCAAGCCTCTCCCTCTTTAAACCTAGATGCATCTGAACAAACTAAAATCACATGGCCAAAATGACCTTGGTGAATGGAGACAATACCTTACATCTTATGGGCTCTCACTGTGTGTTAAGAACTGTGCTAAGACTTCAATGTATTAATTAATGTAACCTTTACACATGTTGTCATGCACACACACAGAGTCCCAAGAGGTTATTTACTACTCTTAACCCCAATTTACCAATAAGAACATTGAAATTCAAAATGATTACCATATCTTGCCACATATAATATGCTCTGGTGTATAATGTGCACCCACGTGTTTGACCTAAACTTTCAGGGAAAAAAATCTTTTGTTTTAATTTTTTACTTCAATTTATTTATTTATTTATATTTAGATACTTGGTTTTTGTATTATAAAGGAATTTTAGCATCTATTTTTGAACATATTATGCTACAAGAAATTTTATGTAACAAATAATTACAAAACATAAAAACAGATCCGAGGTACTTCAGGTACTGCCCAGGTATAATGTGCATCCTTATTTTTCCCTCAAAACTTTGGGCAAAAAAGTGCACATTATACACGGCACAATAGAGTAAATAATTCTTCCAAGGCAATATAGCTAGTGTGGGGCAGTGCTAGGATTCAAATCCAGATCGGTCTATTCCAAAGTCCAAGCTTTTAATCACTGTGCAAAATTAATAACTTCTCATTGAAAATATGATTATTTTACATCCCACACTGGAGAAAGACTTTTTAAATATTTTTGTTGAACACACCAAAAAACCTCTAAATAAAAAAGTCAAATTTTTATGTAAAGCTATTCTTTTGGTTTCTTTTATTTTTATATTACTTATTCAAATCTTCAATTAATCAATGTCACTTGAAAAGAGGCAATGACTAAATAAAGGATTAATAATGAACAGAACTTCTCTACATTTTTTCCTATTTTAAACTGCAGTGATGCATACCTTTGAACATCATCAGACATATTACAAAAACAAAGCAATTCCATTATTTTCAGGAGATAAATAGAAATGGTTGTACATTTACGAAAGAGGTTTAGCAATTTCTAAAACCTGTCTGATATATAGTGAAAAGAGAGTCATCAGCTTTGGAGTCTGACAGTAAGTCTGAATCCAGATTATTACTCACTACCTAGGATACGGATAGAACTCTCACTCCCCAGTGCCTTGGTTCCCTTCTGGGCCTCAGTCAAAATGGAAAGAGGGTGGAATACTGTCAAATAAAACAATGGGTTCTTGGTACACAGCATCTGCTTGGTAAATATTTTTGCTTCTTTCTTGCTTTCATTCCCATTCTCAACACTTGTTGCTAGGAGGATACTGAACTCCTTCCTCCTTCACTTTGAAATACTAGCATTCCAAAAAGATCAGCCCCACAATATGAGACTAATAAAAAAGGAGGGGTGCAAAACTAAGCTTATAACATAAATATTAAAGCTAAAAGTACAATACAACTTTGATATGTAGAAGCAAATATAGTTCTGTTCAGGTGGTGAAATTGAGGAAGATTTTGAAATAGTTTTAAAACTTTGTGGTTGCTTTAAACAAAATATGATGGAGGGGGCCAAGAACTACATGGTCATTTCAATAGATGAAGAAAATGCATTAGACGACATCCAACACTTTTTCTTGATGTAAACACTCAACAAACTAGGAATAAAAGGGAACTGCCTCAACATGCTACAGGGTATCTATGAAAAACCAACAGTTCATCATACTAAACAGTAAAAGACTGAAAACTTTCTCCATAAGGACATAAAGGGGACAAGGATGTTTGATCTTACCACTTCTGTTCTTCATTGTACTGTAGGTCCTAGCCAGAGCAATTAGGCAAGAAAAGTAAATAAAAGACATCCAAACTGGAAAGGAAGAAATACTACTACCTCTACCTAGAGATGACTTGCTCTTTTATACAGAAATGTCTTTAAAAAATTAGAAAACTGTTAGAGCTAATGAATGAGTTCTACAAGGTTGCAAAACATAAATTCAATGTACAAAAAAATGTCTATCTTTATAACACTAGTAATGAATAATCTGAAAATTATGAAAGGAATTTAATTTAAAATGGGACCAAAAGGAATAAAATATTTAGGAAGAAATTTGACTAAAGAAGTATAGGACTTGTACACCAAAAACCAAAACATTAAAGAAGATATCACATGCTCATAGATCAGAAGACAATATTGCTAAGATGGCAATACTTTGCAAACTGATCTACATATTCAACACAATCCCTATCAAAATCCCTGCTGGCTTTTCTACAGAAACTGGTAAAGTGATCCTAAAATTCATACAGAAATGCAAAAAACCCAGAACAGTTAAAAAAATCTTGAAAGAAGAACAAAGTTGGTGAATTCATACTTCCTGCTTTCAGAACTTACTACAAAGCTACAGTAATCATGACAGTGCACACAGGCATAAAACAGACATAACAAATAATGGAACAAAATTAAGAATCCAAAAATAAATCTTTTTAAAAAAGGGGTCAAGAGAATTCAATGGGGGAAGTAATAATGTTTTCAATAAACACTGTTCAGTCAACTGGGTATTCACCTGGAAAAGAATGAACCTGGACATCTATCTCACATCCAACAGAGTTATTAACTCAAGATAGATCATAGACCTAAATTTAAAAGCTAAAACTGGAACACAAAACTGAAGTAAACCTTTGTGATCCAGGTTAGGCATAGTTAATTAGATATAACACAAAAAGGACAAGAAATAAATGAGAAGATGGATAAGTAGGACTTCATCAGAATTAAAAATGCCTGTGCTTTCAATGCTCACAAATTGGGGAAAAACACTCACAAATTATATATCTGATAAAAACATATCCAGAATATATAACCCAATTAAAAAATGGGCAAAAGATTTGAATATATGTTTCTCCAAGGAAGATACATAAATGAACACAAAGCACATGAAAACATGATCAATATGATTAGCCAAATAAATGCAAATTTCCTGTAAATATAAATGTCCAAGGAAATGCAAACAAAAAACAAAAAAAGGGAACTAACAAATATTGGCAAGAATGTGGAAAAACTGAAACCCTTCTACATTGTTGGTAAGAATGTAAAATGGTGGAACCACAATGGAATGCAGTTTGGTAGTTCCTTAGAATGATAAACATACAGTTACCATATGACCTAGCAATTCCATCCTAGATATAAACTTAACAGATATTCACACAAAAACAAGTATATAAATGGTCAGAACTGTGTTATTCATAATAGCAAAAAAGTGGAAATAACACTAATATACATCAAATGATAAATGGACAAACAAAATGTGGTATATCCATACAACGGAATATTATTCAGGAATAAAAAAGAGTGACATACTACCCTGGCTGGTGTGGCTCAGTGGATTGAGCACTGGTCTGTAAACCAAAGGTCACTGGTTCGATACCCAGTCAAGGCACATGCCTAGATTGCAGGCCAGGTACGCAGTAGGGGGCGTGCAAGGGGCAAACACACATTGATGTTTCTCTCCCTCTCTCCTTCCCTTCCCTTCCCTCTAAAAATAAATAAATAAGATCTTTTAAAAAGAGTGACATATTCCAAAACCTCTCCAACACTTGTTGTTTGTTGCTTTGTGTATGATGGCCATTCTGACCAGTGTGAAGTGGTATCTCACTGTGGTTTTAATTTGCATCTCTCTGAGAGCTATCAATGCTGAACATGTTTTCATATGTCTCTGGACCCTCTATATGTCCTCCTTGGGGAAGTGTCTGTTCAAGTCCTTTGTCCATTTGCAGAAAGGAAGAAGGAGCTCCTACCCTTTGCTACAGCATGGATAGAATTGGAGAGCATTATGCTAAGTGAAATAAGCCAGGTGGTGAAAGACAAATACCATATGATCTCACCTTTAACAGGAACCTAATCAACAAAACAAACAAACAAGCAATATATAACCAAAGACACTGAAATTGAGAACAGGCTGACAGTGACCAGAGTGGGGAGGGGAGGGAATTTCAGGGGAAAAGAGTGAAGGGTTTGTTCCTACAAGTATAAAGGGCACATGGACAATAACAAGGGGGGTGGAAATGAAAGGGAGGTGGGGAAGGCTGAGGGGTGGGCTAGGATGAGGGTAAAAGGCAGAAAATGTACTTGAACAACAATTAAAATAAAAATTAAAAATAAATAAATAAATAATGACATACTAATAAATGATACATGGATGAAACTTGAAAAATTTACGTTAAGTCAGTGAGCCAAGATGGAGGTATAGGTAGATATACTTTGCCTTCTCACACAACCAAAAGAAGGACAACAACAAATTTAAAAACACAAAATAACCAGAACTGCCAGAAAACTGAACTGTATGGAAGTCTGACAACCAAGGGGTTAAAGGAGATACATTTATCCAGACTGATAGGAGGGGTGGAGAGGACTTGCAGCAAGATGGTGGCTGGGGGACCAGGCAAGTTGGCGGCTGGCAGAGTGGGCAGTCCCATATTTGCATGTGGATAAACCAGGAGGAACAACTAGTGAGTTACACAGACCCCACAACACAGGTTTCCAGTGTGGGAAAATAAAATATCAAAGCCTCTGATTGAAAAAACCTGTGGAGGTTGTAGCAAGAGGAGAAAGTCCCAACCACACAGGAGAGTAAGTTGGAGAGACCCACAGGGTTCTAGAATGTACACAAAACCACCCACCTGGGAATCAGCACCAGAAGGGCCCAATTTGCTTATGAGTGGTGGAGGAAGTAACTGAAAGCCAGCTGAGAGCCGAGCAAGCTGCATGGTTTCCTCTCAGACCCCTCCCCCACATACAGTGCCACAACCCAGCAACGTGGATTGTCCTGCCCTGGCAAATACCCAAGGTTCTTCCCCATCCTACACAACAGACATGCTGAGATGAAAAAATATGGCCCAAGTAAAAGAACAGATCAAAGATCCTGAAAAAATACAACTAAGTGATTAAGAGATAGCCAACTATCAGATGCATAGTTCAAAACACTGGTACTCAGGATGCTCACAGAAATGGATGAGTATGGTCACAAAATAGAGGAAGAAGTAATGGCTATGCAAAGTGAAATAAAGCAAAATGTACAGGGAACTAACAGTGACAGGAAGGAAAGTGGGACTCAAATCAATGATTTGAACCAGAAGGAAGATATAATCATTCAACCAGAATGGTATGAAGAAACAAGAATTCAAAAACATGAGGTGAGGCTTAGGAACCTCTAGGACAACATTAAACATTCCAACATCCAAATCATAGGGGTGCCAGAAGGAGAAGAGGAAGAGCAAGAAATTGAAAACTTATTTGAAAAAATAATGAAGGAGAACTTCCCTAATCTGTCAAAGGAAATAGACTTTCAGGAAGTCTAGAAAGCTCAGAGAGTCCCAGAGAAGTTGGACTCAAGGAAGCACACACCAAGGCACATCATAATTACATTAACCAAGATTAAAGATAAGGAGAGAACCTTAAAAGCAACAAGAGAAAAGGAGACAGTTACCTACAAAGAAGTTCCCATAAGACTATGAGCTGATTTCCCAAAAGAAACCTTGCAGGCAAGAAGGGGCTGGAAAGAAGTATTCCAAGTCATGAAAGGCAAGAACCTACATCCAAGATGACTCTAACCAGCAAAGCTTTCATTTAGAATGGAAGGGAGGATGAAGTGCTTCCCAGATAAGGTCAAGTTAAAGGAGTTCATCATCACCAAGCCCTTATTATATGAAATGTTAAAGAGCTTACCTAAGAAAACGAATGTCACAAATATGAACAGTAAAATGACAACAAACTCACAACTGTCAACAACCGAAGCTAAAAAAATAAAAACATAAATGAACTAAACAAACAAGTAGAACAGGAACAGATTCACAGAAATGGAGATCACATGGAAAGTTATCAGTGGGAAGTGGAAGTGGGAAAAATGGGGGAAAAGTTATAGGGAATAAGAAGCATAAATAGTAAGTACAAAATAGACAGGGGGAGGTTAAGAATAGTATAGGAAATGGAGAAGCCAAAGAACTTATAGGTATGATCCATGGACATGAACTAAGGTGTGGGAATGCTGGTGGGAGTGGGGATACAGGATGGAGGGGAATAAAGGGGAGAAAAAATGAGACAACTCTAATAGCATAATCAATAAAATATTTTTTTAAAATTATGCTGAGTGAAAGAAGCCAGTCTCAAATAATCATGAATTTCACTATTACAATTATATATATATGAAATGGGCAGAACAAGCAAATATATAGATATTCAAAGCAGATTAATAGTGCCTAGAGCTGGGGTGGGAGGGGCAGAGGAAGTGGGCAGTGACTGCTCCTGGGTGCAGAGTTTCTTTGGGGGTGATGAAAATGTTCTAAAACTAGATCATATTGATGGTGCACAGCTCTGGGAACATACTGAAAACCATTAAACTGCACACGTTAAATTGGTGCCTTATATGGTCACAGAATTAGATTTCACTGCAGTTGTTTTAAAAAGAACACATATAATCCTAAAACTGAATCCATCTACGAAAGTTAATCATCAGAACAGAGAAAGTGAAATGCCATACTGAAAATCAAATACACCAACATGAAGAAAAAGAAGGAGGAAGAAAAGGAAGAATGAGAAGAGAGAAAAGAAATGAATAATGTGACATGATAACATTAGACAGACTTATCACATTCATTTCTCTTGCTGTGGTAAACTATCCCGTTCTGAATATCTGTAAACGATTCTTAAAAGTTGTAGGATATACAGAAGGTGGCAAGTGAGAGCTATTTTCATGTGCAATAATAATTCAGGTTTAAGCAGCCGTTGGTTCCTATTTAAATTGTAAGAGTTCCTGAAGGAACATAATTAAAAGTAACATAGAAAAGGTATAATCTCTAAAATGATGACTACGAGAGTTTAACTCCCCAAATGTTAAAGAAAAAAAGTTACATTCTATTATCTTTCTCCTAAAAAATAATTTTAAATAACAGTTAGATTTCATCTGGTTTTTGAACCACTGTGGAGGCAGTCACGAATATGCCCACAGACAACCGTTCTGAATCACTGTGAAGTCGAGAGTGGCTTACCTTTTCTAACGTGCTGAAGGAAGGCCAGGACTGATATCCATATTCAGATGCGAATCGAGCTTTTGGGAAAATGTTCCAATTCCAGCAATCACTGGTATAGTCATAAAAATGTACGTCACCAAAATGCTTGTCATATGGGTTGGCAGAGAGCCAGCCTTCTGCAACGGATTTGGCTCCATTTGTAGGACTGGATGTGAGGAAAGGACGCGTCTTGTCTTCCTGAGTTCGGAAACAAAATGGTTTAAAGGACAATATTTTCACCCAGTAAAGTACAGACAACTTCAAAAATACTATCAAGACCCAGAAATGGTGCCCTGGGATGGGGGTAAAAGGGAGAAAACTGTACTTTAACAATGAAAATAAAAATTTAAAGAAAAATAATAAAATAATAAAAAAATAAATAAAAGACCCAGCAATGCCAGGTAGTCCATAGAAAACTAATAGAACCATTTACCTTCTTCCACATTAATCAACCGCCAGCATCTTTCTCCTATTCACCAACCCTTTATACCCTCTCATAATTAACATTCAGCTTATTCCCCACAGCGCCTGCTCCTAATCTTTTTCAGCCACATCTTGCTTCGACCTTACTTTATACCATGATGGATAATGTCTAGTTCAGAATATCTCAACCTCGGCACTATTGACATTTTGGGCCTGGTAATTTTTTGTTTTGTGTATGTATGTTGGGGGCTACGGGTGTCCTGTTCATTTTAGAATGTTTAGTAGCATTCCTGGTCTCTTCCCACTAGATGTCAGTAGTACCTCCCCTTCCCCCGGAAAAAGACTTTGCCAAATGTTCCCTTGTCTCTTGGGGACAAAATTGCTTCCACCTGAGAAACACTGGTCTAGTGGTTAAAAATAGAGGCTATTGTGTCATGGCCAGGTAGCTCAATTGGTTAGAGCATTGTCCCAATGTCCCAAAGTTGTGGGTTCAATCCCAGGTCAGGGCACATATAGGAAACAACAAATGAATGCAAAAGAATAGAGGCTATTGGGTCTGATAGACCAAAGCTGAAATCCCAAATCAGAGCCTTAGTGTTTCAGGACAGGCATAAGCCTCTGTAGCCTTATCTGTGAAGTGGGGATAACAATGCCTCCTTCATAGGGCCATTGTAAAAGGTAAGGAGCTCATGTGTGGAAGAAATGGCTAAGTGTCCACCAAAACTCCTGTTCCCATTTCCATAATATATAGAGTTATCCTTAGGAAGTGGCATCCTAGCTCCTGCGGGGTCAGGTGACTTATTCTCATCCTCTTCCCCCACCCAGGACCTAGAGCTGGTGGAACTGGAAGCTGGAAGGAATCTGTCTCTGACAGGAGGGCAGCTGTCTGTCCCATTAGGAGCAGCACTTTATAGAGTTAGTGAGTGAGAACTTCTGTTATGCAAACCACTGCAACTCTGTGGCTTACTTTGCTACAGCAGCTAGCATAAAAGTACTTAATGCAGTGCCTAGCACCCAGGCAGAACTCAAAGTGTTTTAGTTATTATCATCTCAAAAGATGAACTCACTTCCTATTTCTCTGAGAAGAATCATTCATTTAGCAAGTACAAGTGTTTATTGTGTGTCAGGCATTTTGCAACACTGCAAAAGCAGAGAGAAAATCTGTGACATTGTCCAATATTAACATGTGAAATCTCTTGGGAGCTCTGCTACGCGCCAGGCATGCAGTTCTTGCTATGTACTGGAGGCTCAGCAGGGAACTGGACGGACATCTGACAACCTCTTAAAAGAGTAGATTGCAATCTAGTGGTGAAACCAGATGCTGAACAAGTGTGGTAAGTGTGATGAATGTTTTGAAGGAAAAGTACAGGGTTCTCTGGAAAAATAAAACATATTATAGAATGCCACTAAGGTCTTCCTGAGAAATACATGATCAGAAAATAGTTTTCTCAAAGCAAGCAAAATATAACCAGAGACACTGAAATTAAGAACAATCTGATAGTAACCAGAGGAGAGGTGGGAGGAGATAATGGGGGGAAGGGCTGTCAGGAACTACTATAAAGGACACATGGACAAAACCAACAGGGGGAGGAGGGTAGAAGCAAGGGAGGGAGGGAGGTTGGTTTGGCTGGGGTGGCCGGGTAGTGGAGGGGGGTAAATGCAGACAACTGTAATTGAACAACAATAAAATAATTTTAAAAAGCAAATAGTATTCTCAACTTTTCTCTATTAGATTTTACTTTTTTGGGTGTTCCCATCCATTTTTTTTTCTTGTTTCTCTTCTGTCATAGAAAAAAAAACAACCCTTACTCCTTTTCTTTGCCAGCTTCCCTCTCTGTCTTCTGGTCATCTCTTTATCTAACTCTGGAATTATGGCCAGTAAATTATCATTTACTCTTAAAAAAAATAAAATCTCAAGAGGGAATTTCAGGGGAAAAGGGGAAGGGTTTACAGGAACAAAGTTAAAAGACACATGGATAAAAACTAGGGGGAGAGTGGTAATGGGAGGGAAGTTGGGAGGGGGGTGGGTAGGCTTGATTGGGAGTAAAGGGGAGAAAACTGTACTTGAACAATCATTAAAATAAAATTGGAGAAAAAAATAATAAAATAAAATAAAATCTCTCTCTACTGCCCTATTCCCTCAGCCTACGGACTCCTCTCACCCTGATAAAGAACCTCCTTCATCTCCTGCACTCACACAGATTTCTACCACACACTCACTCCTCAGCACCTGACATTACGTTCCTGATCATTCTACTTGACAGAAATTGGTCTTGGTTTTGGTTTGGTTTTTCAAAAACTGCCCATGGACTTCTGCTTACCAAATAAAGCAAAATCCAATACTCTTTCCTCTCTGGTCAATGACTTATTCACCACCCATTATTATTTTTTTCAATTGATTGATTTTAGAGAGACAGAGAGAGAAGACAGGAAAGCAAGAGAAAAAGGGAGAGAGGGAGAGAGGGAGGGAGGGGGGGAGAGAGAGAGAGAGAGAGAGAGAGAGAGAGAGAGAGGAAACATCAATTTGCTGATCCACTTATCTATACATTCATTGGTCAATTCTTTATGCGCCCTGACCAGGGATCAAACCTGCAACCTTGGTGTATCAGGACGAGGCTCTAACCAACTGAACACCCAGCCAGGGCCTTCTTTTTCCCACCCATTGTTTCTTAAATTCCCTCCATCCTGGGGTTCTTACTCACTACACTTTCACATTTTGGTTTCCCCAGACCTTTCTGATTCTTCCTTTCCCACTTTTCCTCTTTTCAGATGACAACGCTCTCTCTTCAGCCTCTCCTTGTCTACACCCCTCCCAAGGCATCCCTTCTCACCGAATATCCAGATTACCCTCAGACTATTTCACCTCCACACTCTACTCCCAATAACCAGCTCCACACTTCCACCAGGGTGGTACTGCCAGCATCTCAAATCCAACCTTCAAAGCAGAATTCCTTACTTATTCACAAACTTACTTGATTATAGTTCCTACCTTCAGTAAGGGTGCCCTACAAGAGTCATTTTCAATTTCTCCCTCTCTCTCTTTACCTCCCACATTCAGTCACTCTGAATTTAAATATTTTTTCCATCACCTCATTTCCAGTCCCACTCCACTGGACCCCACTACCTATACCAACATGACCTTGAACAGTTAATCTTTGTAGCCCTCCAATGTCTTCATCTCTAAAATGAGAATTACTTACATTCCAGGATGATTGTAAAAATTAAATAAATAAATTCTATAAAGCATTTATATTATTGCGATATTATAATAACATTAATTAATATGATAATCATAATTAATATATCGAGATCTAGCATCTATTATTCTCGATAACTGAGAATCCCTGGTTTTTATAACCGGCTTCCTCACCTAGAATCTCTCACCTCTTTAATTCTTTGCTAGAAAACATGCCTTCCAGAATGGATCAGATAAAGTTCCACCCCTCCTTCAAAATGACCACTATCTTCCTACTGTTTACTGAATAAATAACTCCATAACATTCAAAGTTGTTTGAAGATTTGTTTTCAAACTGCCTTTTCCATATTTGACTTTCTGACACTAAACCAGGAGTTTTTTTGCTTCAAACACTGTGCACTGTGTGCTGCTCCCCACACACTTTCACAACTTTTTACCTTTATTCGCATGTTTTTACGACCTAAAACACCTGCTGAATAAGCCTTTCCCTCAAATCTTATTCCACCTTTCAGGGTTGGTTTGAATGTTACCTTTTACTTAAAAGTTTTCCTAGGTCCTTCCATTTAAAAATAATGGTTCCTCCACATAGTTCCCACCATCCGGACCTCCGTTTCTCACATTACTGCTTTCATCCGCCTTGTAGTTCTTCCCATGTTTCCCCTAAGAGCAGACTACAAGCCCATGAGGAAAATAGTTTCCTCACAGCATTGGGAATGAGGCTTTGCTACTAGTTATCAGTACTCAGCAGATGTTGTTTGAATTTAAAACATTAAAAAGCATGTAAGATTGTGGTACTCTTAAATTTTAAACAATATTCCTTTATAATGGCTTTGAAGGAAAAATGGAGAAGGCTGACCAAATTAGCCTTAATCAGTCGAGCTTGAGTAATTCCTCTCCATTCCTCCAGACTCTTGAACAATTTGGTAACATGAGCGAGGCAGTAAAATTACTAAGAGTCTCTCCTTAAAAATTTCCACCCCGGGTGATGAACTATAATTTCTTTCCACATCTGTATCATTTCCTCTTGAGGTCTGATTTTTAGTCTATCTCACAGATGACTTCTTTCTAGGTCATAACCTTAAATGCTTGTTCAGACCAAAAGACACCATAAGCTAGAGCAAGAGAATGGCTATATTTTTTAAAGTATGATATACAATAGGAAACTAATTATTGTAATTAGTGTGTGGATAGGTCCATTTATGATCCTTTTCCTTAAATGCCCGATGCTTTGATAGAAATAACAACAGTAATGACCATACAGCACTTAATCCTGTCCCTCTTCAAAGAAATTGGCAAACATCCTTTATTGCTCAGATAATCATTTTAAAATACATAGATCTCTTATGAGGAAAGCATCATATTTCCACTTCAAAGGTGGAGACAAAATGGCACACAGAAGCTAACATTTTCAAGTTCAAGAATGTAGTGCTAATACTAGAGATTAAAGTCTGTAACTATCTGAAGATCTATCTAGCTTATGTAGTAAAACCAGCAAAGGATGGTAATGATGACTAGCATTAATCAAAAGTCTACTCTGTGCCAGAATCTGCGTAATGCATGTTCCATTCATTATCTCACTTAATCCACATAATAATTCTTAACAGTGACTCCCTTTTGTTAACTCAGTTTTATAGACAGGAAAGTGGAGATTCAGTGACTTGCCCAAGATTACATAGACATGTAGTGGCCAGCCAGGACTTAGGAGTCATAACCACTTAATAATTAAGCTATGAGATGAAAATCCTCAGATATGAAAACCAATTTCTTAAATCTACCAGCTATGAGAAACATAATACTGTCAATTAAAAAACTATAAAATAAATACTCTATGGATATTAATTAAAGCTTAAACCACCATAGTTTATGAATAGAAAAATTATTTATGACACATGACTTAGCATATCAGATAAGCTAAAAAAATGTGAACCTATGTTTTCCAGGTATTCTGACTAAAGTTCCTTCACATAAATAGAATAGCACCATAAATTGGGCATATTTGGTTACCAGAATCACATAGCATTCTTTTAAATATACCTGTTTCAAATTACTTCAGGATATAGCCAAATACTTAAAACATCCAAATATAGATAAAAATTATAAATACAGTCAGATTATTAAATCACATGTCAAACATTAAAGTTTTTAAAAAGTTAAACTTTTGAAGGCATTACTTCAAAAACAAGCAAAAATGCTGCTTCCTCTCCCTGAAAACAAAAGGAAAGAAAAAAGACCAGTTTGTATTAAGGTACGATGTGCATGCATGTACTGAATACGAGAACACTATGCATATTAAACAAAGAGTGGTGCAAAGGGAACCGCCCTAAGCAGTGTTGGAAACCAGCTCTTCCCTCTACATTTGCCCCTAATACCGCACACCAACAGATTCATATGTTATATACAGCAAATTCTACTTTAGCATTTACTTACAGAATTTTACTTTTAAACAAATTCTTTTATGTTTCAATTACAGTTGACTTACAATATTATATTAGTTTCGTGTATACCACATAGTGATTAGATATTTATATAGTTTACAAAGTGATCACCTCGATAATTCTAATAACCCATCTGACACCATACATATTTATTACAATATTATTGATTGCATTCCTTATGTTGTACTTTATATCCCCATGATTGTTCTTTTTAAAAAATTATTTACTTATTTACTTATTTATTTATTATTAGAGAGAGGGGAAGGGAGGGAGAAAGAGAGAGAAACATCGATGTGTGAGAGATTGCATCGACTGGCTGCCTCTCACACACCCCCAGTTGGGGACCTGGCCCAAAACCCAGGCCTGTGCCCTGACTGTGAACTGAACTGGCGACCCTTCGATCACAGGCCAGCACTCAATCCACTGAGCCACACCAGCCAGGGCCCCACGATTGTTCTTTTAACTGGCAATTTGTACATCTTAATCCCTTCCTTTTTTATTCATCTCTTCAACCATCTCCCATCTGGCAACCATCAAACTGTTCTCTGTATTGATAAGTCTTTCTGTTTTGTTTAATTTGTATTTTAGATTCCACATATAAGTAAAATGATAGGGTATTTGTCTATCTCTGTCTGACTTATTTCACTTAGCATGATACCCTCTAGGTCCACCCATGTCGCAAATGGCAAGATTTCACCTTTTTTATGGTAGAGTAACATTCCATTGTATATATGTACCATATCTTCTTTATCCATTCATCTATTGATGGATACTTATGTTGCTCCACATCTTGACATTATAAATACTGTTGTGTTAAACATAGGAGTGCATTGTCTTTTTTAATTAGTATGTTGATTTTCTTTGTATAAATACTTAGAATTGCTGGGTCTTTCTTCATCTCCTGTTACAGCCTTTGTTTTAAGTCTATTTTTTCTGATGAATGTATTGCTACCCCAGCTTTTTTCTCATTTTCATTTGCCTCAAATATCTTTTTCTATCCCTTTACTTTCATTCTGTGTGTGTCTTTTGATCTTAAGTGGGTCTCTTATAGACAGCATATGCACAGGTCTTGTTTTCTTATCCATCCAATCACCTTGTGTTTTTAATTGGAGCATTTAATCCATTTACATTTAAAGTGATTATTGATAGGTATATTGTTATTGCCATTTTATTATTAATATTTTTTCTCCTTCTCTTTCTCCTCTACTTCTTCTTCTACAAGACCTCTTAATGATTATTCTAATACTGGTTTGGTGATGATAAACTCCTTTAGCTTTTTCTTGTCTGGGAAGCACTTTATCTGTCCTTTGATTCTAAATGATAGCTTTGCTGAGTAGAGTAATCGTGGTTGTAGGTCCTTGCTTGTCAATTCTTTATAACCCGCAAAGTTTCCATTGAGAAATCAGCTGACAGTGTTATGGGAGCTCCCTTGTAGGTAACTAACTGCTTTTCTCTTGCTGTTTTTAAGGTTCTCTCTTTGTCTTTAATCATTGCCAATTTAATCATGCTGTATGGGGGTGGACGTCTTTAGTTTATCTTGCTTGGGATTCTCAGTGCTTCCTGAACTTCTGTGTCTATTTCCTTCACCAAACTTGGGAAGTCTTCCATCATTATTTCTTCAAAGAGATTTTCAATTCCTTGCCATATGTGATACCATGGATGGACCTTGAGAGCATTATGCTAAGTGAAATAAGTCAGACAGAAAAAGGCAAATACCACATGATCTCATTTATATGTGGAATCTTAAAAAAAAAAAAAAAACAAGCTTATAGATATAGAGAACAGATTGGTGGTTGCCAGAAGTGAGGGGTATAGGGATGAGAGAAATGGGTGAAAGGAGTTAAAAAGAAAAGTACAAAGGGTCTCTTGTGCTGTCTTATGAAAATAAGGAAAAGGAAAGGAAGAAGAAGAGGAGGAGGAGGAAGAGGTAAAAAAAGGAAAAGGAAGAAGAAGAAAAGATATACTTCTAGTATCTGTAGCAAAGTTAAGTCAGCTGTGTCCCTTATTTTCCCTGCCTATGGAAATCTTCTGGCTGGGGTATTTGCTTCCAGGGTAACTGAAGACATCCACAATAGATGCATATACACACAAAGTACCTAGAAACACATGCACAGGAAAGGGAGTGACTTCCACACCCAAACATTCCTTTCATTGACAATCCTGTGGTCTCAGTCTACACAGCTGATCCCAGCTAATATACTATAAATGACAGCATTTCTCCATACACAGGAACTTTTAAACTCTGGAAGAAATGCTATATTCCTAGAAAGCACAAATGTTCATAGTTCCAGAAGTTGTAAACCCAAATTGGATAATAACCATAAGAGAAATTAAATATACGGGGAAGGAATATATTCCCCCCAAAAGATATTAGGCCCTGTTTTATGGGTGAACTTGTCTCAATAAAACTGTTAATCTTTATTTTATTTAAATTGTCCCTATGCACTTATTTTTGGACACATAAGAATTGGAGGCAAAGAAATGTGGACTTGGAGAAGTCTGGGGCCACCTTGCTCCCCGCAGACTTAAGATCAACCATTCCACATAGAGAAAGTTAAAAAAATTATAAATAAATAAGTTGTTCCTACACATTAAAAAATCCTCCTAATTCATCCTGTGAGGTGAGTACAAACACATACACACATACAAAATGCTACAAGCTGAGTTCTATGGGCCAAGTTTGTCTTACCAATGATTATGTATAGGTAACATTTTTAATATGGAATGAGACCCAACATCCAATTCTTCTATTACCACAGCCCCCTCTTCTTTCTTTGTGAGCATCATCTACTCTACTTTACTCGATTTAGAAAGAAAATTGGTTCCTCCAGGCATTTGAGTTTACAGTGCTTACCAGACACCAATTTCACTTATGAATATGAATTTTTAATTCTAATTAAAATATGAGCAAATCAAGTCTGGCACAGAGTAAAAGAATAAAAGCATATTAACTATATAAAGCTTTTCCTAGGAGCAGATTATCATTAGAAAATTAATTCACAGAATTCACTATCTTAATATACTTTTAAAATTGGATGGATATGAGCAGAAAAATGAAGCTAGACCACCTTCTTACACCACACACAAGAACACTCAAAATAGATTAAAGATTTAATATTAGACCCAAAACCACAAAAATCCTAGAAGAAAACATAGGCAGTAAAATTTCAGGCAGTGCTCATGGCAATATTTTATCTGATATATCTCCCCAGGCAAGAGAAACAAAAGAAAAAATAAACAAATGGGACTATATCAAACTTTAAAGTTTTTGCACAGCAAAGGAAAACATCAACAACAAAAAAAGACAGTCCTTAGAGTGAGACAACATATTCCCCAATACATCTGATTAAGGGTTAATAGCTAAAAATTATAAAGAACTTACAAAACTCAACACCAAAACAATAAACAATCCAATTAAAAAGTGGGCAAAGGACCTGAATAGACACTTCTCCAAAAACGACATACAGATGCCAATAGACATATGAAAAGATGCTCAACATCACTAATCATCAGAGGAATGCAAATTAAAACCATGAGATATCATCTCACATCTCTCAGAATGGCTATCATCAATAAATCAGCAAACAACAAGTGCTGGCAAAGATGTGGAGAAAGGGAAGCCCTTTTGCACTGTTGATGGGAATGCAGATTGGTGTAGCCCCTGTGGAAAGCAGAATGGCAATACCTCAAAAAATTAAAAATGGACCTGCCTTTTGACCCACCAATCCCACTTCTGGGAATATATCCGAAGGGACCCAAAACTAAAAGAACATAAGCACCTCTATGTTCATAGCACCATTATTTACAATTATCAAGATGATGGAAGCAGCCCAAGTATCCATCAGCAGATAAGTGGACAAAACAACTATGGGACATGTACACAGTGGAATAATATTTGGCCATAAAAAAGAAGAAAATATTACCCTTTGCAACAGCATGGATGGACCTGGAGAACAGTATGCTAAGTGAAATAAGCCAGTTAGAGAAAGACAAATACATGATTTCACTCACGTGTGGAATCTAATGAACAAACTGAACTAACAAGCAAAATGGAGGCAGACTCACAGACAGAGAGCAGGCTGACAGCTAAGGTGTCGGGAGGTGGGTGGCGGTTAGAGGACGGAGGGATTGAGCAAAAAGGAAAAAGGACTCATGGACATGGGCAACAGTGTAGTGATTGTGTGGGGAGGGAGGTGTAAGGTGGCTAAATGGTAATGGAAAGAATACAATAAAAATTTTTAAAAATAAAATAAGTGACACATCGATATATCATCTAATATACAGAATTACAACCTTTGGGAACCCACGGATGGGCTCTGAAGTGTCTGTGACAAGCTGCAATTGTAAGCACAATATTGGTGCATGTGTGGTGAGTTCCACAGGTATGTTAATCCTTAAAGAAGTCCAAACCATGAATCCTTTCACAGGCTGAAGCATTACAGTGGATTACTTTGCATGAAAATGATATTGTTGAAGATTGCCCTAAAATAAAGGGCACAAAAATATACTACACCAATACTCAAACTGATCCATTTTTAAAACAGGTTCTGAAATTCTACTGCATTAGAAACCATGACTTACTGCCAAGACGACCTCTCGAATGTTTTTCACATACAGTTTCACATAATCTTCGATATAGGTGTGCAGGTGTCGGAAGTCTATGCTGTACCAGTTCATCATCAGTGCTGCTTCGTTTTCATTATTCCCACTCCAAACGATGATGGAGGGATGAGATTTCAGTCTCCTGATCTAAAAATTAAGGAAACATAAAATAATTTTCAAATGCTCAACATAAAAAAACTCAGAATTATAATATTCATAAAATTATAACCATTGAATTTCTTCATATAAGTTTTTACATGCCAGAAAACCCATTAGAAAATGGCCAGTAACTTTACCTGTGAAAATATATTTTAAGAAATCTCTGAGGTTCCTTTTTTCCTAGATTTTATAAATATCAATATAATAGGGCTTCTCTTCCCTGCTGTATAAAACCTGAAGAAAATATGGTCCCTTTTATTAGACAAGAAAAACAAATCAACTTCATCTTTATCTGACTCACACCAAAGTTCTAAGAAATATGGAATACAGGAGATATCACGTTACATTACAGGGGTTAGTTGTCTCAAGAGCAAGCTGGAGCTTGTGTAAAGAAACAAAAGAGGCAGAACAAACACTTCCACTGAAAGAGGTATCGGGATGCCCACATAGTCTCCACCATGTCAAAGAACCATAAGGACTAGAGAGGGAACAAACTGAACTAACAAGCAAGTGAGTACCAGAGATACTCTGGAAATTAAACACAAATGTATGGAATAGCCTAAAGAAGAAAACAATTGGGCATTAAGAAGGTGTTACCTGAAATAAGTATCAATGTCATGTAAAAGGAAATCAACTAAGACTAAATTAAT
Organism: Tonatia bakeri; assembly: GCA_004024845.1. Taxonomy (NCBI): domain Eukaryota; kingdom Metazoa; phylum Chordata; class Mammalia; order Chiroptera; family Phyllostomidae; genus Tonatia; species Tonatia bakeri. The sequence goes on along the minus strand of PVIA01006541.1, from coordinate 44,264 downwards.
GAATCTATCTAAAATCCTGCCAGTCTTAAGAACTGAAGTCGGCATGACCTGGGCTGACTGTGGGCCAGCCCTACATAAAGTTAAAAGGACCCAGTTCTCTGACACATTGGTGGATGTACCAAATAGAAGAAGGCAATGAACAACAGAGTGAGTCAATGGTCTAGAAAAATTCTTTTGGAACTTGTCTTAGCAATATATCCTCAGTGGTATTTACAGCTTCCCTTTCTCTGTACTGGATGATTACAGTCATGGGTCCCAGCTGATGTTTCTACTGTGGTGTCCATTCAAGATACTAGGCAATACACTCATGATATAGAAATGCATTAAGGATTAAAGAGATACATTTCACTTTACAAAGGTGAACATTTGTGTTTTTCCAAAGCAACCTCTTAAACAGTATCTCCTTTATTTGCCTCTATGTACCCCCAGGTAAGAGAGGGCTGCTACCAATGGTGACTGGCGTGTTTGTGGTACTGATGAAAACGCAAACACAAATCCCGAAGAGGCAAGATCTTCAGTGACTCTGTGACACCCTTCCAACTGACCTAGAATTTTATAGTAAGCTTTACTTTAAAATGTTAACAAAGTCTATATAAAAAGCTCTCCTCTTTAATAATAAATAAAAGAACTGAAAGCACATAGATACCATATTTTAATTGTACGCATGAAAGAAAATTAAAGATAAAACTGAAATGTTTGCAACCTACTAACTATGATTAACACTTTAAAAGTTACTCATCCATTCGTCCATCTACCTGATGAAAAGTCCAGCCAGGGAGTGGGGATACAGAGGGGAGCAAGGCCTGAGCTCAGGCGGATTACAACCTTGCAGGGGTGACAAAACCTGAACAAGCAATTCAAAGGGATGTGTGTCACAAAAAGCAAATGACCTGATATAGATTTGCAGATTTAGAAAGGTTTTTCCCAGAGAAAGCCATGCCCAAGGAAAGAGGGGCAAAAGAAAATGAGTGAGGTGGTCCCCAAGGGAATGTGATGGGGACGGTGTTCTGGAGCAGACGGCACGGGGAGATGGTGCTGGATGCGGTGGAGAGGCAGGCAGGGCAGGAGAGGGCCTGCGGGGGTCTTTAACTTTATCTGGAGGACTTTTAGCAAGGGACGATTCCATTTGTACTTTTTAAACCTTTTTAAAAAAATAAAACACAGATAAAGAAAATAAATTATGGCATGGTAAATTCTTAAAGGCAATAAAACTTTACCAACCACCCTAGAAGCCCTCACGGGCCCCCCTCCCCAATCAGTCAGCTCCTCCTTTCGAAGTAACTGCTATCTTGAGTGTTAGAGTAATCCTTGCATTTCTCTCGGTTTTTCATGCAACTACACCTCCACTATAATTAAAAGCTCATGTATCGGGCTGCGAACCAGGCATCGCAGGTTCGATTCCCAGTCAGGGCACATGCCTAGGTTGCAGGCCATGTCCCCCAGCAACCGCACACTGATGTTTCTCTCTCTCTCTCCCTCCCTTCCCTCTCTAAAAATAAATAAATAAAATCTTAAAAAAAAAAAAAGAAACAACCCAAATGTCAATGAACTGATGAATAGACAAATAAATGTGGTATATCCATAAAAAAAAAAAAAAAGCTCATGTATTTCAACACACTTGATGAATTTCAATCCACGGACATTCTTATCTTTATTGAACCTCAAATTGTCCCACTTTTGGTTGGTCAGAGTCTCATCGAAGTTCTTTTGGCATATTTATTATGGCTTCCTTGCTATCTGTGTATCAAAATATTCCAGGATAATCTATCGGTATACTTCCTGTGCCAGACCTGAAATCAGCCATTTCTCTGAGAAGCCCTTCTCTTAATTAGAAATATTATTTCATGTAAGGATGCTCAATATTACTAGTTGTTCATTGTTTCTAGACCTTTTCAGGGGATGGAGCTAAGATATAATCACTTCCTTGCATTTGCAGACCTGTAAACATAAATGTAAGTGTGTATATATGGAATGCAAAACAAACCAAGAGTGAAGAATCACTTAAAATTTTTTGACCTATGAAATTCAGACTGGCATTGCCAATCATTAAAAACTAGGAAAAGCAAGTTCGGGGAAGGTAATGTAAGTTTGGTTTGGACATGTTACATTTGGGATGACTATTGAACCTCCAAGTGGAGGCACCAGTTGGCAGTGGGATATATGCATCAGGAATTCAGCAGAGAAGTCAGGACAGCTGATAAATCTGAGAGTCACAAGGTGATAAAGCCATGAGACTGAATGGAATCACCCAGAAAATCAATTACCTGACTGTGATTTTTCATGGGATTTAGTAAAGAGAACAACAAAAAGAACCGTGGAGAGGTTTAACAAAAAGCAAAACTAAAATGTAAGTATTTCCCTTCTTCTGGAAATGGTAACAACGTACCTGGTGAGCAACTTCTGTTCTCACTGAATCCATGAAATCCCGATCCGTTGGATAAAGGGCGCAAGCAAACATAAAATCCTGCCATACCTAGCAAATCAAATAAAAGGCAATAAAGCACGTCTACAGATTTTATCACACAGACAGAAATTCTTCACTCTGGACTGTGGGGATTATCTTTCACACAAAACCAAGTTTGCCTGAGGAGTGTGGCCATTTGAGCACTACTATGGGGGAGACACCGGGAAAGGCACTGAGGGACCCCATGACTTTCCAGAACTGCGCAGAACTGCAGGGAAACCTGAGAAGAGAAAAATGTGAGGGAGGCAGGAAAGAACGAGAGGAAAGGAGAATTCAATAAGGAAACAGTGTGTAGAGGGGGATAGAAAATTCAAAATGAAGCTCCCGTTCTGAGTCCTACCTCACTCCTAATTCACTCTGATTTTCACTGGGAATTTGGTATCGAGAGATGGACCAGACTATTAAAAAACATAAGTTGTTTATAAAAGAATTCAGTTTTCCCTGGCTGGTGTAGCTCAGTGGATTGAGCGCGGGCTGCGAACCAGGTATCGCAGGTTCGATTCCCAGTCAGGGCACATGCCTAGGTTGCAGGCCATGTCCCCCAGCAACCACACACTGATGTTTCTCTCTCTCCCTCCCTTCCCTCTCTAAAAATAAATAAATAAAATCTTTAAAATAAAAAGAATTCAGTTTTCATGGCCCCAAAAATTACTACATGGACATTTTAGTACTGAAACCACATTAGCTCATTCCTAGGCAGGCTGTCATTAACACAGTGGTCAAGAACACGGCCCCAAGTCAGTGGGCCTGAGTCGGAGCCTGGATTCCACCACAGCCCCACAGACTGAGTGTGGGTGAGTTATTCAACCTCTGCACAGGTCAGTTTCCTCATCTGTAAAATGGGGACATAGAACAACAATAAGTACCCCATAGAATGGGCATGAAGATGAAATAAAATAATAGAGGCAGAACAGTGAGAACAAAGCCTGGTACTTAACGAATATTATAGAAACCTGTCACATCAGCATTATTGATATTTTTATAAGTACTACTCTTCTATGGAGAGCTTTGCATTTTATAACTGTAATACTAGAACTAAAAATAAACTTCCTTTGCTTAACCCTCACACAAAACATGTTGGAAGGACTTAAAAACATTAAGCACACCTTTATTTTATTTAATTATATTACTTTATCTCTCTCTAGGGCTTGTTAGTCTCAAAGTTAAAATTTTGAAATATTTTCTTTTTTATGCATACTCTCATATTACAAAGAAAATATAGATAGCTATACACTTACATACAACTACTATAGAGAATGTCTATGAGTTAAAAATAATTAAATAATAATGATATTCACTATCAACTATAGCTCTAGATTCTTAAGATGCCATTTATTCTTTTGTAAAAAATGGAACATCATTCCTGACTCCGAGAAAAGAAGGAATAAGGAATATCACCCTCTCAGAACACAGATAGTAACACCTTACGGAATAAAATGCTGTCAGTTACTCACCATTATTCCGAGTTCATCACAGAGTTCATAGAATTCATCACGCTCATAAATCCCTCCGCCCCACACCCGAAGCGCATTCATGTTGGCATCCACAGCAGACCGCAGAAGGGTGGCCAACCTGCAGACGAGTTTTAAAACCAAACACTATTTTAAATATTTGGGGATATTAAAAAAGATTTAAAAACATATTGTAATTGATAAACACATTTAAAATCTCTGTTAGAAAAACACATTTTAAAGTTATGATGGTTGGGATAGAATGCTAAGAGACAAAATTATATACACATTAACCATAAGTACATAAAATAAATGAAACTAGAAAAATTATGAGTGATATTTTCTCTGCTTTCTAAATTTTTTAGCAATGTTATTATGCTGTTTTTAAAACTGAACTTTTGTCTTCAAGTTATTCCTGCAGAAAAATATAGTTGTAAACCTTGGAAAAGTATGTGGTAATGTTATATAACCATCTCAAAGTGTAAGACCAAAATCGAAATCTGAATATTAGTACCTAGCTAGCTTATCTTATCTCCTTTTTTATAATTCCTCTATTCTAACAGTTCTTTCTCTAGGAAACTTCTTTCATATTTGTCCAATTCCTATTCACATTACCCTCAAGAAAGCCTACAAATTCACAGCCACTTTGAGAGCATGCACCCTCCATCTCCAGAGCAGTGCCCAGAAAGGAACAAAAAGACCAATAACAGGCTTCTGGGGGACACCGAGTATTGTGCTCCCAAAAAGAGGCCCATAGGCAGGTTTACTAATTGGCCCAGCTGTGCTGAACAGCTGCCACCAAAACCAGTCAGGAGAGGAGAGGGCCATTTAAAAAGAGAAACAGCTAATTATCTATGCTTATGTCTGGAGAATAAGTTCATTTTAATATGAAATTCAAAACAATATATACATTTTGAGGTAAAAGGAAATTACGACAAGCTTGGGCAAAATTAGAGTTTAGTTACCAAACACATGTAAATTTAAAACATCAAATAACATACTGTAATGCATATTTATACATTTGTAAACAAGTTAAATGTGTTTATTGTCATTTTGCAAAGTTTATCTTTACTATCACAAAGATAATAGCTTACAAACCCAATAAAACATTATTTTCTTATATTGTTCTATTCTCAAAGCTTCAAAAAATTATTTTAAATTTTTTTCTAGATCTAGAATTTTTTTAAATTTTAGTTCCTTTTATTAAGGTAAAAATAAAGAAATATGCAAATATCTTATCATGAAGAGGTAAACATGAGTTTTCATTTTTTAAAAACATGAACAAAAATATTTAAGGTATTCTCTGCCCTGGCTGGTGTAGCTCAGTGGATTGAGCGCGGGCTGCGAACCAGGCATCGCAGGTTCGATTCCCAGTCAGGGCACATGCCTGGGTTGCAGGCCATGTCTCCTAGCAACCGCACATTGATGTCTCTCTCTCTCTCTCTCTCTCTCTCTCTCTCTCTCCCCCCCTTCCCTCTCTAAAATAAATAAAATCTTATTAAAAAAAATATTTAAGGTATTCTTTGAAAAACTGGGGGGAAAACCCAAACGTAATCATCGTTTTTTTCCCAGGGACTAACTATCCAAAATGTGCATTAGGCATTGTCTTATTCCTCCAGAGAAAATACATGAGTCTTCTAAAATTTAGATAGTTTCTTCCAGTCAAGATGGGGGCATAGGTAAACATGGCTTACCTCCTCACAACCACGTCAAAATTACAACCAAAACATAGACCAACCATCACTCAGAACTGTTAGGAATGAACTATAAGCCTGAGAACTACAGAATTAAAGAAACCACATCCATCCAGACTGATAGGAGGGGCAGAAATGCAGAGTGGGCTGGTCCCACATCCACGTCTGGTGGATAAAAATTTGGGAGGGATACCTTGGGAACAAAGAGTCCCAGCCCCACACCAGGCCACCAAGCCTAGGGTTCCAGTGCCAGGAAGGTAAGTCCTTATAACTCTGGCTGCAAAAACCAGCAAGGACTGAGTCAATGGAAGAAACTTCTAGAGTCCTAAGCAGTTCCCCTTAAAGAACCCACACACGGACTTACTCCAACTCACTTCCTCTAAGCTCCAGCACCAAGGTAGCAGCTTGAAAGGCAACAGTGGCATACAGGGAGACACTAAAGTGTCTGGCATTCATACAGGAGCTAGGGACAGCTTTCTCCCAGACAAGAAATTAAGCAGAGGCTATTGTCCCTTTCTGAATCCTCCCCACACACAGCCATAGAGCCAGATGGCTAAGTGCCATATCTGAGACTCTGTCCCACCCAACTTACAGGCCCACCCAAGCTGCTTTTCCATATGAATGGCTGGTTTTGACTCTAGCTAAACGATTTCCTAAATCCTATCAAACAAGGAACAGCGGGCATCAGTGAGCCCCACACCTAGCACTAGCAGCAGCCAGCCTATATTCACAGCTTGGCTTTGCCTAAGAATTTCCAAGCCCAGCACAAGTAACAGCCATCTCAGATTGCTTTACGGCTCAGACAGGGTGGCCCTAGGCAAAACACAGGCTGGTGCTGATGTTGGCCTGCACCACCCAGAAAACCCCAGAGCCAGCACACCCAGTGGACAGCTACAGACCAGGCTGGAGCACCACCACCCTGTCCCTGCACAGCTGATCCTCCACAGAAGGCACAGGTTGGTGGTCAGTGGTCACAGCCAGTCCTTGCAGCTGACTGACCTGGGTAACTCCGTCCCATTGACCTGCCAAAAGCAATTAAGGCTCAGACATAAGAGGAGAGTATATTTGGCCCACATGAAGGGTACACCTTAAGAACCCAGCTTGGGTGATAGGGAAGGCTGTGCCACTGGACCCTATAGGTCACCTACTATATTATGCCACACTCCCAAGATAGGGAGCCATAGCAGCTCTACCTAACACATAGAAACAAACACAGGGAGGCTGCCAAGATGAAAAGACAAAGAAACATGGCCCAAATGAAAGAACAGAACAAAAGTCTAGAAATAGAATTAAACAAAATGGAGATAAAATCTATTAGATGCAGAATTCAAAATAGTGGTTATAAGGATGCTCAAAGAACTTAATGAGGACCTCAGCAGCATAAAAAACAATCCAGTCAGAAGCAAAGAGCACACTAATTAAAATAAAGAACAATTTATAGAGAAACAACAGTAGAGCGGATGAGGCTGAGAACCAAATCCATGATTTGGAACATAAGGAACCAAAAAACAACCAATCAGAGCAAAAAGAAGAAAAAAGAATTCAAAAAAAGGAGGATCGTATAAGCAGTCTCTGGAACAACTTCAAGCATTCCAACATTTGCATCATTGGAGTACCAGAAGGAAAAGAGAAAGAGCAAGAAATTGGAAATCTATTTGAAAACAATAATGAAAGAAAACTTCCCTAATTTGGTAAAGAAAATAAACATACAAGTTGAGAAAGCACAGAGAGTCCCAAACAAGATGGATGCAAAGAGGCCCACTCCAAGACACATCGTAATTACAATGCTGGAGAGGTTAGACAAAGAAGAAAATCTTAAAAGCAGCAAGAGAAAAGAAGTTAGTTACCTATGGGGGAGTTCCCATAAGACTGTAAGCTGATTTCTCAAAAGAAACTTTGCAGGCTAGAAGGGGCTGGCGAGAAATATTCAAAGTCAAGAAAAGCAGGGACCTACAGCCAAAATTGCTCTACCCAGCAAAGATATCGTTTAGAATCAAAAGACAGGTAAAGAGCTTCCCAGACAAGAAAAATCTAAAGGAGTTCATCATCACCAAACCATTATTATATGAAATGTTAAAGGAACTTATTTAAGAAAAAGAAGAAAATCAAAACTATGAGCAATAAAATGGCAATAAATACATATCAATCAACAATTGAATCTAAATAATGAACTAAGCAAACAAGAAGAATGGAGACAGAATCATGGATAAGGAGAGTGTTTTGATGGTTGCCAGATGGGAGGGGTATGTAGGGGAATGGATGAAGAGGTGAGGAGATTAAGAAGTACAAATAAGTAGTTACAGAGTAGCCCTGAGACGTAAAGTACAGTATAGGAAACGGAGTCGCCAAAGAACCTATGCGCATGACCCATGGACTTAAACGGTGCTGTGCGGATTGCCTGAGGGACTGGGGTGCTGGGTGGAGGAGGGCAAAGGGAAAAACTGGGACAACTGTAACAACATAATCAATAAAATAGAATTTCAAAATGAAAAATAAAAGTGATTTTAAGGATTAACAATAAACAAATAAAAGTTGAATAGATTCAGCAGTCTCAAATAGTTTAGCTGGAAGACTATCTATACCTGATGAGAATGGAATACATCATTTAAAAATCCTTTCTATTTTAAAGTTCCTATCATCCCAGAATTTTGTATTACCCTTCAGTTCCTTCCACTGTAACTAAAGAAAGTAGTAACAGGTAACTCTTGAGCTTTGTGGGACTATTAATTAAAAAAAAAAGATGATAACTTACAAGTCAGAGGTTACTCGATCCTGGAATGCATCTGCTGGGATCCAGTTTGATCCTTTCAGGAATATGGGAACTCTGTTAATTTTGAAGTAGAAACTCAGACCAGGAGACCCTTCTATGGGTTCTTGTATCAGTTCCACTGTCCTAAAATAAACCTATTATGAACAAAATTAAATATAGAAAATCAAATTAAAAGCATAAGCAGAAGATACTTTAAAAAAAGAGAGCATACTTTTGAACAAGTTACATGAGCAGAATTTAATGTTAATTTCCTATTTGCTATGAACAAGTTAGTGTGGAAATGAACATTCCAGAAAAAATACATATATAAATTATTACCAAATTTTGTTCTTTCTCATTAAAAATAGACGCTATCAAAAATTTAAATGTATTGTAGTCTTCCTCATGAAATAAGCATTTGTAATTATAATAAAAAAACTATATTTGAAGATAACATTTCAAAATTAAAACAAAAACTGATACTATTTCACAAAATTGGCCTCAGGGGAATGTCACCAGTTAAGCTGACAGATGATACATCTTTGACTGAAAAACACATTCTCATTTCAGTGTGGTTAAAGTATGCCAAAACGCACACTTTAGAATCAAAAGAAATAAAGCACAAGGTATTTCATAATTTAACAACTTTCCAATCTTAGTAGCACATTGCTGTAAATCACTTTGTTTAATAGGCAATTTAATCCTGACTAATTATCACATTAAACTCCCTGTTTGAGAGTGCTTTGGCATGCTGCTGGAGGTGGAAGCAGTGTTCCCATTAGATGGGACAGGAGCACACACTCCAATATCATCATTGCTGCACCAGAGAAAGCTAAGACCTTCGTCCCTGTGAAAGTCTAGCTTGGTTTCCCACAGTTAAGCACAAGCAGCAAGACCCCTGACAGAACAGACTGATGTTCGTATCCAAATCTTCATCCTTTCCAGGCATAAACTGGACATCAATAAAGACTAGCCCTGAACCATAATTATGCATTTCTTCTCTAATTAAAAAAATGAATTAATCAACTTATTACATGTAACAAAAGTGCCCACCATTCTTCCATTTTCTTTTTTAATCAGCTGAACTATTTATGTTGTACAGATTAAATTCAAAGTTGCTCAAGAGTTTAAAGAAGAGAGGAGGCCACAACCACACGTGATGTAGGAGATAATGTGTTTTTTTGTCTAAGGCAAATACAAAATTCTATCTCTTTGCTAAAAACAAAACAAAACAACCTTGGGTTTAACACAACTACTCAATTTTCTTTCAAAAGCTATGGTTATATAGATATTTCTTATGTGTTAGTCTTCCACAAATCTAAGTTTTCTTATTTTTTTTTAAGATATACTTCATTCTCGAACACTGCCCAGTTAGGTGAAAGTTGAATGATTCTCCTAGATGTATTTATTTTATTTTTTATTGTTGATAGTATTACAAATGCCCCCCAATTCCCGCCCTTCCCCCCTCCACCAAGCCCTGCCCCCACCTCTGGCCTTCACCACATTGCTGTCTGTGCCCATGGGCTTTGCATATATGCATATATGTTCCTTGGCAAATAATGTACCAATCTTGCTACCAACCTTACATCCCCAGAATAAATTCCACTTGATCATGGTGTATGATCTTTTTAATGTATTGCTGGGTCCAATATGCTACTATTTTGTTGAGGGTTTAAGTGTGTATGTTCATCAGGGATAATGGCCTATAATTTCCTCTTTTTGTAGTGTTTTTATCCGGGTTTTGGAATTAGGATAATTCTGGCCTCATAAGAAAGATCTCAGAAGCCTTCCCTCCTCTTGAATTTTTTGGAATAGTTCAAGGAGGACATTCTTCCATTTTCTTACCCTTGCCCTCATTAACATGGCATGACAAAACATACCAGAATTAATTTTATGAGAAGACACAGAATAAGGCCTACATGAGGAGGATCAAAACATGGAATTACCATACCTGTTTTTGGGTTGCAAGATGTAAAAATGTACAGTGACTTTTAGTGGTAACTTTTAAAACACCTTAAAGGTGGATTCAAACATCTAGAACAGCAATTCTGTAAGTGTGGCCAGAGGACTACCTTTCAGGAGGTCCTTGAATTTAAAACTACTTTCATAGTAATGCTAAAACTTTGCCCTTTTCCCTCTCCCTCTTTTGATTGTACAGTGGAATTCTCCAGAAGCTACATGATGTGTGATGGCATCATTGCTCCGACAACCAATAGAATGTGTGCTTATACATTCTGGCGTGCTCTAGTTCCACAGCAGAGGGTTCGGGTATAAAGAGGTTTGCTTTCAGAGATAACGCAGGACTCCTACTGTGCTCTGACTAGCAGTCTCTGGTCACTCCTGCTATAATCTCTGTAACTTCATCATTGTTCAATACATTCTTATTTTGAATCCCAAACTTTCCCTTGCAATCTACACAGAAACACAAAAGGACTGGACCCTTTTAACTCATTTCACAATAATATTAAGTTTTCAAATAAAAACAAAATTTAATGTTAATTAAAACTCATTATAGAGTTTAATAAACTGTATCTTATTCTAAAAGATGATTTATAATACACTTTTTCCTAATTTAAGGATGAATTGTTATCTTAAATTGGGATTATAAGACTAACATTTTCAACCTATAGCCACACTGTCTACATCTAAGAATGCTAGGAAAAAACCCAAAACTGATATATTAGAGAAGCTTCTGAATGTGATATCATACTATGAAATGTTTCAACAATTGGAACTCTCAGTACGTCAACATTTTTCAAATAACCAATGCATTATATTACAATATCACACAAGGGTGATATTGTAATTATCCTAAGATAATTATCCTTAAGATAATCTTTTCCCTTAAGATTTTCCTCAAGGGAAAAGATCCCTTAAGGGCCCTGGCTAGTGTGGTTCAGTGGATTGAGCACTGGCCTGCAAACTGAAAGGTCACCAGTTTGATTCGCAGTCAGGGAACATGCCTGAGTTGCAGACCCAGTCCCCAGGTGGGGGCGTGTGAGAGGCAACCAATTGATGTTTCTCTGGCACACTGATGTTTCTTTCCCTCTCTTTCTCCCTCACTTCCCCTCTCTTGAAAATAAATAAAGAAATTTTTTTTAAAAAAATCTCTTAAGGGCGCAAGATATATAAATAGAACAGAAGGGTTCATTGAAATGGCTTCAGATTCCACTTCGCAACTAATGTTTAAAAAACTACCACTTGTTAAGTTTCTAGAGCAAGCAGTTGAAAAGGCTACTAAAATACTCCTCTTTTCCAAGTCAGATTTTCTTTGTATGTTTCAATGAAAACAACATACTGCAAGTTGAATGCAGAAGCAGATGAGAATCCAGATGTCTTCTATTCAGCAAGATGTTAAAGAGATTTACAAACATGTAAAAACAATGTCATTATTGTCACTAAACTTTTGTTTTGTAAATATATTTATTTACATAAAAGAACTCATACAGGAACATGTCATAGGGTTATTACTGTGATTTGAAATGAGTAAATATTTAATTCTCAGTTTTAATATTTACACACATAAACAAATGCACTTTGGGGTTCTCAATAATTCTCACAAATGTAAAGTGGTTCTGAGTCCAAAAAATTTTGAGAATCTCAAATCTAGAAAATAGAACTCATTAATTCTTGATTAATGCTATGCATAGTATTAACAATAAAACATATCTTCCAACATGTTTTTTTTATTTTCTCTGCAAAAATTGTCATGAAAAGACAGCTAGTCCTACTTCCCAACTCCTGCAATAACAATTTTATACCCCAGATAAAGTGAATCCTAACCACCTGACAGCACCTCAAAGGAGAGGCAGGGACTAACAGCCGCCTTTCCCTCTGGGCATTCTTTGACAGGTTAAAGTCTGTTGGTCTATGATTAGTGTCAGTAATTCTTCATGTCCCCGGGCAGTCTGGATGGGTAACATGAAAGCCTTCCCCTACAGCAGATATTTTACTGCAGAGAAAATAAGGAACTTTCAAAGAGGATTTTTGAAAAGACCCACAAGTAACGTATATTTACATCCAGACTGAATATACTGTCTTCTTACAAGAACAAAAATATTTTAAACAGCCCAACAAAGTAAATTACTGTCTGAAAGGGAATAAAAATGTATTGAAGAAACTAAATATGTAAGTTTAGCAGTTTGAATTTTTAATTTTTTAATTTCCAAAATTTTCTATAGTTCAAGGTTCTATTAGCAACTCAATAGACGAGTTTTTTAATTAACTTCATGATTTTATTTTTAGTAATAGGATATGTGTTAAATTTCTTGTACAAAATTGTTTATTTGCCTTTTCTTTGTTTGTAATGTATCTGTAAAAGGTTTCCCCTACTGTCAAAAAAGCATGCAAGTATAGTAATTAGGACTTCATTCCTCCATGTTTTCTTCCCTTATTGTCATGGTCTTGACACTTTACTTTAGAAAATTGATCAAGTAACATGTTGCATGTGGCTTACTCTGGGTATATCCAAGCACTTCTGCACATCTAAACTTAGGTGGAGTCGGTCAAATGAGGGAACATCTGGGTTGTGCCTTTTTTAAGTAGTTTTCTTTAGGAACGGCCAGCATGTGGTTGAAGTGTGGGGCTGAAACTCTGCGTGGACTCCAGACAGTCAACAACGTGGACTTAAAAGTTGTACACTTGCAAAACGGTGTGTTACCCAGGTACCCAAGAATATGTTTTTTCCTTAAAACAAAAACACCTATTTCTAAACAATGGCAACTGTTATCCGAAATACTTTTCAAATAATCTTTATGGATTTGGAAACACCCATTCTAAAATCATTTCACATCTACTATCATGCACTTTTAGAGACAAGCAAACACCACATTTGTCTGCTCTGAAAGCACTTGAACAGGCAGAAGTGCCCTACAAAGAGCTCCCTCAAACAGGCCTGTACAGGATGATGGGAGAGAGGCCCACTGTTAGCCCTAGAAGTTCACAGACAGCACAGAGTGAACAGCTTAGAGTTTACATCAGCATCATTACCCTATATCTTTGTCGCCAGATGTATATTTACTGTATCTGACACTAGGTAGTATCACATTTTAACACGCCCTCTTCTATGTGACAAAAGTAAATTTCAGTATTAAAAGTGAACTGATGTGAATAATAATATGGCCAGAAAAAAGATCCAGACACTCAAGGCTTTCTTATGTTTAACTCTATATAAATAATCACACCATTTTTAAGTAAAATAAATATTACAGTATACAAAAAAAAGTAATTGATTCCTATATTTGATTCATGTATTTTTGAAAAAAGAAAATAGCATGTCTACATATTGGTTTGTTGTAGTAATGAATAATAATAAGTGCTATATTGAGCCTTAACATCTAAAAACATCAAGAACTTTGTCAAAATTTATTTTTGCATGTATATGTTCCATAAAGAAGATAGCCAGATTTGTCGATTTATCCTTGCATAGTCAACGGAAAACACCTTTTTATTAATTTTAATTTAGAAATGTTCTCTAAAATGAAGCCAAAATATACAAATATTAGACACAAAGATAAACTTTTCAGAGATTCATAAAAATCCCATTTCACAATAAATTCCCAAAAATGAAGTATTATCCATGCCTCTGTTTCTTTGAAACCCATTCAAACTGCTTACAAATGCCTCTAGGGCTAAACATTTTCTAATTAATTATTTCTTCTGAAAAGTCAAGGGAAAAACAGCTGAAAGATAGTGAAAAAGACATCGTTTGATCCACCGCACCAGAACAGGTGTCCAATTCCTGGTGAGGGTGGCTGGGGTACTGAACATGGCTGTTTTCTTTCTCTGGGCAATGTGAGATCAGCACTTTTTATTGTTTCTCTTGGCACTCTGCTTCAAAATTTGATTCTTTTTTCTTCATAAATGTCCACTTCCTTACATTTTGTTGTTGCATAGTAAATAGACTTCACAAAAAATTTCTGTGCACTTATCTTCAAAGAGTTTTAAAGCTTGGTATTTCACTGTATGGTACACTGTTAAGGCAGATTCCAGCTATTTACAAATACATTTGTATCTAATTACCTCATCTGAAATTCTACACAGGGAAAAAAAAACATAATTCAGAAGAGAAAAACTGCACTGAGGACAAAACCTGAGCCGATCCACATATCCGCATTTTCTTTGGACACATACTTCAAAGTTGAAATCACCTTCTCAAAATTTAGCTTTATTCTGCCCCAGCTTTATGATGAGCATTCCATTTTGTGTAGAAAAAATTTTCTGCACTTTTTTCAAATGATGAAATGAGATTAAAAAGAATAAATAACATTTTTCCAAAGGTTTGTAAAATGTCACACATGAAGAAATGTTTCCAAAAGAACGAATTCCACAAGGTTCAAAGAATGGTTTCAGCAGGCAGAGGTAATATTTGGGGCTACTCTCGATTTTTGTATGGACTCCTCTGTGAACAAGCCATGTATGCGGCACTCTTGCAGCCCTGACCACAAAGAGATTTATGAAACAATAATCCATTTGTTTCAAGATATCTTCTGTGAGTTCAGCAGCAGTCCTTTCAGAAACATGAGAATGACCACCACCTTCTATATGAACACAGCTGATTAACTCACACATTTGATCTCCGTAAGAAGCATCTGGAATACCAGTAAAAAGAATTCCAGGCAGCTCCAAGAAGGAGGCAAAGTAGGTGGAAGTTACACTCATCCCTTCCCAGAACCAAACTGAAATTACAACCAAATTATAGAACAATCAACATGAATAACCAACTGAAGAGTAGCTGAGCAGATGTCTTACAAGCAAAGATTTACAGAAGAAGCCACATCAAGACTGGTAGGAAAGGCAAACACATGAAAATGGTAGGCCCCCCAGCCACGTGCAGGGGAGGCTCCCAAGGAGGTCTGGGCAGGCTCATAGGGTGTCAGAGATAAACTGGAAGAGACAGGTGTGTGGCATTGGAGCAAAGACCATTTTTTCACTGTGTACCCAACCATGACCACTATTCCTATGCATAGCCCTCCCTCCACACAGCCAAATCTTAATCTGTTTTAGCCTCATGAACTCTACTGGCCTCACCCAGATGACTCCCTGAGACCCTGACCTACCACCAATGTCCACAGACGCAGGCAGGTGGCGACTGGCCTAGATGTACACTGAGAGTTTGGCTGATTGGCCTCAAACCCAGCACTGCCACCAAGTTTGAATCTGTATCCACCTAGTGAACACCACTTGATCCTTCCTGGCAACTCACTGTGAAACTACCTCATGCCACTCAGGTACTGCTAGAGTCTCTTTCACTGAGTGAGGCTAACAGACCGCTGGCAGGCAGAGGCAGACCTCAAGGATCCTTTCAGCCTTTTGCTGACCTGTGTCAGGCTTGGTATTGGTGGAGTCAGCCTCAGTACACAACTTGGCCCTCCCACATGCAGCAAGGCCCAGCAGAGGCAGCCATCAACTATGGATCACTTTGTAGCTCCTAATAGGTAGCCCAGGGCCAGTCAAAGGCACCATTTGACATTGATGTGCTCCAGAGTCTTTCCCAAGAAGCCCCAAAAGCAACACACCCAGTGGTGGGCTCCATACCACATCAGAGCACAACACAGTTAATTCCATAAGCAGAATAGCCAAAGGGAGATCTTGGCAGACACCAGAAATTGCTGTGACAAATTCCACTTTATGGGGTCAACCCCCAAAAAGCAGCTCATACACTGTAATCAAGATCAGTCTTCACAATCAGCCAGCCTGAAGGTCAACTCCACTCACAACAGGCCAACAGCAATCAAGACACAACTACAACAGAAGGGCTCACAATAATGCACAGAAGGGACATTCCAGAAGCACCTAGCTCAGGTAATCATGGAGACAGCACCACTGAGCCCCACAGGACACCTACTACCTAACGCCACCAAAGACAGGGAGACATAGCAGATCTACCTAATACACAGAAACAAATACAAAGAGGCACCAAAATGAGGGGACAAAGAAACATACCCCAAATGAAAGAACAGGAGAGAGTCCCAGAGAAAGAACTAAATTAAATGGAGACAAGCAATCTACCAACCATATTCAGAGTTCAAAACAATGGTTATGAGAATGCTCAACAAACTAAGAAGAATGAATGAACTCAGTGAGAAGTTAAACAAAGCGTAGTAAGCATAAAAAAAGACACAGTAACCATAAAAAGGAATCAGTCAGAAATGAAGAATACACTAGAAGGAATAAATAGGAGTTAGACCAAGCAAAGACTGAATCAGCAATATGGAAGATAAGGTAGTGGAAAATATACAATCAGAACAGCAAAAAGGAAAAATAAAAAATAGAAATAAATGAGAATAGCTTAAGGAACATCTAAGAAACATCAACCATAACAACATCTGTGTCATAGGGGTACCAGAAGGAGAAGAGAGAGAACAAGGGATTGAAAACATATTTGAAAAATGATGACCGAAAATTCCCCTAACCTGGCGGGAAAAGAAAAGACACCAAAGTTCAGGAAGCACAGAGAGTCCCAAACAAGATGAACCCAAAGAGGCCCACTCCACGACATACCATAATTAAAATGCCAAAGGTTAAAGGCAAAGAGAGAATCTTAAAAGCAGCAACAGAAAAACAGGTACATACAAGGGAGTTCCCATAAGCTGTCAGCTGATTTCTCAACAGAAATATTTCAGGCTAGAAGGTATTGGCATGAAATATTCAAAGTAATAGAAAGCAAGAACCTACAACCAAGACTATACTACCCAGCAAGGCTACCATTTAAAATTGAAGAAAAAAAAAAAGAGTTTCCAGACAAAAAAAAGCTATGTTTGTCACCACCAAACCAGTATTACAAGAAATATTAAAGAAACCTAAGGAAAAAGGGGGAACATAAATATGTATAGTAAAATGGCAATAAATGCGTACCTGTCAATAATCATTTTAAATTTAAAAAAAAATTAAATACTCTCATCTAAAGACATAGGATAGCTGAATGGATAAGAAAATAAGACCCATATATATTCTGTCTACAAGAGAACCACTTCAAATTGAAACACATACACAGACTAAATATTTTATAAAGGGATGAAAAAAGGTATTTCATACAAATGGAAAAAAACAAATGCTGGGGTAGCAATACTACTATCAGACAAAATAGGCTCTAAAGCAAAGGCTACAATAAGAGACAAAGAACAATGTTATACAATGATGAGACTAGTCCAACAGGAGGATACAACCCTTATGAACATTTATGCACCCAACACAGCAGCCCCTATACATGCATATCAAATCTTAATGGACACAAAGAGAAGAGACTGACAGTAATACACTCACAGTAGAGGCCTTTAAACCCCATTGACATCAATGGATAGATCTTTCAGACAGAAAATCAACAAGAAAACAGCGTACTTAAATGACAAACTAGATCAGATGGATTTAACTGATATTTACAGAGCATTTCCTCCTAAAGCAGCAGAATATACATTCTTTTAAAGTGCACGTGGAACCATGTTTTCCAGTATAGGCCACATGTTAGACCACAAAACAAGTCTAAATAAATTAAGAAGATTGAAATCATCTCAGGCATCTTTTCTGACCACAGTGGAGGGAAACTAAAAATCAATTACAAGAAGGAAACTGAAAAGCACACCAACACATGAAGACTAAGTTACATGTCACTAAACAATTCCACTTACAGAGCAACTTTCCCACTACCACTTATATGTAAAACTTTCTCTTTTGTCTAAAAATCAATTTGGTTTCCCAAACTGATAATGCTGACTTTCCCAGACTCATACTCTAAGGTCCCTCTTGAAATTACTTGTGTGACAGAATTTATATCCCAACACTTATCTTTTATTTTTAATTATTTTTTTAAAGTGCCTGTTGATTTTTCCTCATATTACCTCCCCTAATACTTAAACTATTTGCACCATAGTCACTCCTTTCAACAACAAAATAAAAACTCAGTCATCAAGACATTCTTCCCACCCTGACTGGTGTAGCTCAATGAATTGAGCTCAGGCTGCGAACCAAAGGATCGTGGGTTCGATTCTCAGTCAAGGCACATGCCCGGGTTGTGGGCCAGATCCCCAGTAGAGGGCGCACGAGTGCAACGCAACCACACATTGATGTTTCTTTCCCTCTTTCTCCCCCACTTCCTCTCTGTCTAAAAATAAATAAAATAAAATCTTTAAAAAGGACATTCTTCCCTGTTCACAGTGAAACACAGCCAGCACTTTCCCCTCCTTGTAGGCCTGCATCCTTCCTCTGACCCAGTATATCTCTGCTGCACAGGCTGCACCTATAGTCTGTCACTTCCCCAAGGCCTTGTCTAAGGCAACTATGCTCCTGTCTTGGGACATACACAGAAAACGGAACATTAAAATCTCAATGAGAAACAAGGAAGATATAAAAGTAAAGCAAAATGGATTTCAATGAGATAGTTTAAAAATAGGAATATTTTTGTATAAACCAAGTCCTTAGTAACAATGAAACCATCAGGATGCAAGGGCCACGGAGGTGAGATAAGTGGGGACCACTGATGAGAAAACAGAGTTCCCTCCAACGCGACACTGGGTGGGTGCTGGGGATGTGAGCATGTGGAGCAAAGGTGAAATACTGCCACTGAGTAGAAGGCAGTTTGGCATCCTCTCTAGAAGCTGAACCTAAGCACACCCTGTGAGCCAACAATCCACTTCCAGCAGAAATGTGCTATGTACTCCAACAGCCACGTCAATAATATTCATAGCAACGTTACTCAGAACAGTGAAGACTGGAAACCACCCAGACTGCAACAGCAGTATGTGTGATACGAGGAAATACTATACAGCAATGTAAATAAACACACTAGAGATATACACAACGGCATACTTAAGAGTCAGAAATATAATGGTGAGCCAAATTAGCCAGACACAAAAGAATATATACTATGTGGTTCCGTGTATGTAAAGTTTACAAACAGACAAAAACAAGCTACAGTGTTAGACGTCAGGAGCACAGGTCTTCAGGAAGAAGAGGTGGGTGAGCCTCACAAGGAGCAGGGCCCCTGAGGTTCTTGTCTAGTAGTGCTCTTTCTTGCCCAGTGCTCATCTTGTGATCATTCATTAAGTGTTTCTGCTATGCTCTGTATACTTTTCTGTGTACGTGTTATACTTCACAACAAATAAAGAAGAAAAAGAAATCCCAGTCTGACACATTCCCGCCAAATAAAGTCTGGAAGGAAATAAAACTGAGCACCTCCTGCCAAGATGCAAATAATGAAGGCAAGCAGCAATCAAATTCCTTGCTTGCTGAAACACTCGCAAGTCTGAAATCATCTGAAACACTAAAAAGTTTAGGACTGGTAAGAGACTGAATTCCCTGGAAGGATGAACTAGGTATTATCTCTCTCACCAAATCAGGCATTAATCTGTACTTTTTATCTAAATATCGAAAGCAAACATCAATTCCTGAAACTTGCAAAAAAGTTCCAAATTTTACATCATTCTGGTGTCTTCTTTTGGGGAGAAAAGAGATCATTTGATCCAACCTCTACCATCCCAGTCAAATAGACATAAATACTATTTAAAGTTCCCACTGCAAATGAATCCTGAGATACCTCGGGAGGAGTTACCCCCTCTGGTATAAAGGACCTTGACTACCTCATCTCCCAGCCTCTCCTGGGGGTTGCCCCCATCTCACATGCCCCACTTCCCTCATGCCTATCCTACTATGGAGGAATGGGAAAAGGTCATAAATAACAATTTAAAGAATTAGCAACCATGTCCTCAGCTCTCCTTGAAGTTAAATTATCTTACTCCTTTGTCCTCTCTCCTTTAATCACTTTCATGGCTGTTCTCTGAACCTCCTAATGAGCAGAATGCAAAGCCGACTAAAATGTTGCAGTAACATTTTAACAGGTGAAATAAAATAGTCCCTTAAAATTCCTACATAATATAACATTATTGCTCCTATAACATTTTAGAAATAAGAAGATAATATAAAAAACCATAGCAGAGAAAGATACTCAGTGTTGGACTCAAGCCGTTATCATACAAGGGATTTGATTAGAATGTATACAAGCAGGGTAGGCAGAAAGCCCAGAAAACAACTTCAAACCAAACCACATCTCTAGGACACCTGGCAAAACACCATCAAACCAGCCCATCCTATCACACTCACAAATCAGCAGCTGTTTCAAAGTGAAGGTATTCTGACTCTCAGAAAAAGAGACAGTTTTCAGTCTCGCTGGGCCCTCAGGGCTGCCTCACAACCCTAGTGTGTTGCCTCAGCCCTCTCAAGCACTTTTCTCACAGTGGCGATCTCAAGGCTTCATTTTCCTCAAATTTCTAAACCTGCCCCCTGACCCCATTACTCTCAGCAGGCAGCATTACATCCTAGTTCCCAGGAAAGAAAAGAGTGATCTGACCAGAAGAACTCCCTAAAATTTCTCAGGTTCATGTTTTCCTCCTTAAACTCCACTGAAAGAAGAGTTTTCAATTCCCACAGAAAGAAAATATACCTTAAGTGGTCCTACAGATCTTCAAAATTACTTCCCTCTACAAGCTCCGCCCTTTCGTCCCCATGACAAAAAAGCAGAGCCCCTCATCCCTAGTGAACCCACCCTCCCTTACCTTACCCGGGCAGGACCTTGCCCTCACAACAGTCTCTCTAGTTTTGAGCTGTTGTCAGTCTTTCCCTGTCTGCTAACCCCTTCCCATCAGGATCTTGTTGTGTTATTTTTCATTTTCTTAATGATGTCCTATGTGTTCAAACAATGTCAAACGCATAGAAAATAAGCAACAATAGTACAAAGAATTCCTAAATGCCCATCATGCAGAGATCCCATTCAAGTTCTGGTAGTTGCCCAATGACATTGTTTTGGGGGGGAATCAGGTACTGCACCCAGCTGTTATATCTCTCCAGCCTCTTTCCATGTGGAACAGTTCCTCAGTTTTTCCTTGACATTTTTGAAGATTACAGTAGAATGAAGTAGATTTGAACATTTTTGCTAATGGAGCTCAGTTTGGGATTGTCTGATGCTTCCTTGTGATTCGATCCAGGTGATCTGCTTTGACAAGACGAGCACAGAAGAGATGCTGGATTCTTCCCATCACGGCTTGATGGGTGGACACCAGGTCACTTTGTCTGGTTGGTGATGACGACCTTAATCACTTAATCAAGATGGTGTCTGCTGGGTTTCTGCACTGTATTTTTTCTCCATGATAATAAATATTTTGTTGAGAGATTCTTTAGTCTATATAAATGTCCCATATTTCATGCCCTTTTACCCTCCAGTTTTAGTATCCACTCATATTTCTTGCCTGAATTACTTATAACTATGGTAGTTATTAAATGATTTTTATTCTAGTTCTATTGTTTCTTCTACACTTATTAGTTGGCATTCCACTTCAAGAAATAACTCCTTTTTCTCATTTGCTTATATATGTATCAGTGTGCACTCAAGGACTGTTATTATGTTAAATAAGTTATAATCCTTTACTACCACTCCTTATTTTAATGCTGACATTCTCTCAGATTTAGCCATTGGAAGCACATTAAACTGACCCCTGTGTCCTCTTGACCTGGTCCATCATTCTTAAGTAGCTTCTTAACTTTCTAGGCAGTAAGATATTCTAGGCACCAGCCCCCAACTCAGTCATTTCCCTAAGAGCCCTCTTAGTAGAGAATGGTATTTAAAAGCCAAGATTTGGACAGTATCTCTGATCACTGCTACTGCAGCGCCACTGTTTCCAGGCCTTCTGGGAAGGCCTGGGAAGAGCTATACATTTACATCTCTGTTTATTTCTATGTCTACCTACATATACTAAAAATCACGAGTTCACACTCTTAGCTCAAATTCCAATCCATTCTAGCATTCTCCCTTTCTATACGTATACCACCTTTCTCCATTCATGAAGAGCTGGCTCTCAGGACTTAAACACACTTGCGCAGTCCCCTCTGTGCAGCAGATCTCCTGACCCCAACCAGCCGTCATTACCGCCTGGCTCATGTGTGGCTCTCATCAAACATTCTTCAAGAGTTGCCTGTGCTCACTGTCTCTACTTCCTCATCTTCAGTAGTTCCTCTACCCTCTGCTGATTCCATTCTGGTCAAGGTCACCAGTCAACTCCCTGTTGCCAAATCTAAAGGATCTTTCTCATTCTTTTTCTAACTTGAGCTTCCTACACCATTTTACACTCTTTGAACATGCTCTGCTTTAAAATACTCTCTTCCTCTGGCTTCTGTGACTCTCCCACTCAAACTGGTTTTCTACCTCATTGGCCATTCCTTCTTTGATTCCTCTATAGGCTTATTTTCTCCTCCCACGATTACTTATTATGATTCCCTGAGTTAGCTTCCCATGGCTACAATCATCTATATTCTGTTGACTTACACATCTATAGCTTTAACCCACATGTAATGTCTGAGCTCCAGACATATATATAATGAAATGCCCATCAAACATTATTCTTTGAATGTCTCTCAGTCACTCCAGACAAAACACACCTAACACAGAAATAATTTCCACCCTATCACACTCCTCTAACCTGCTCTTCTTTCTGAGTACTTTAACTGAAAGAATAGGACTGTAAACTGTTCACGTCCCAAACCAGCAATTTAAGAACCATTCTTAACTCACTCTTCTCTCTCATTCCTGCAGCACCAAGCCTGCTGGTAGTACTACCTTCTAATCTCTCCCAAATCTATGTCTTCAGCAATCCTACAGAGCAAGCAATCACCATCTTGGGTCTGAATGACCACCATCATCCTCCAGCTGGCCTCCCCCTACTGTCACTTCTCCAATCTGATCTACACAGTCTTCGGGAAACTAGTATGATCATTGCTCCCTCCCTAAAACCCTTCAAAGAATTCCCATGCCCTCAGAACAGCCTCGTTCCTTCCAGTGGCTCACAAGGCCCTGCACGAGCCTGCCCTGCTACCTTAACATCATTTTCAAACAGGCACAATGCCGTTTTGTTCACCTCCACAAACACACAATGCTTCTTTGAATTCCCTGGAAGGATGAATTAAGTATTATCTCTTGATATATTCTTGTCCCTCTGACTTTGCTACATTGCTTGGTCAAATTCTACCTATCCCCCAGGACACAGACGTCACCTTCTCTGGGAATCTTCCAAGAATGCCTCTGCTCCATGTTTCCACAGTACTCTACAGTTTTCTACAATAAAGTGCTTGTCGCACTTTATTGCAATTACTTGCTTAATTATTCAATTTCCAACCAAATGATTAGCTTTATTATGATCTTAGAGAGAAATGGAAGCAATGTCTTATGCACTGCTCTATCACCAAAGCCCAGCAAAGTGGCTGATACACATGAGAGCACCCTAAGTATTTAGTGAATAGTGAGCCTCACAAATAACAAGCTCTGCAACATTCACAGCCAAAGGGCACATTTCACAAACATGCACTAACATGAGGCCTCGGGCAATATATCTTCCTTCCCTCCTGGTCAAAGAGTGGCATTTTAATGTGCTGCACCCCTATTAGCCTGAATGAAAAAGAATTATTTCCCACAAACAAACAAACAAACAAAATAGAAATTCCCCTTCTTTCTCTGTAGTAACTTGGAATGACTCATTATTTTTTATACTTTCATGAAGGCAACAGACAAAAAACTCAACATGTGAGAGAGCCAAAAGGGTTGGAATAAATGTTTAGGCTCTTTAGGCAGCTCCAGAATATTCTCCCTGGGTATGATACGAACACACACATACTCACAATGTCCCAGAAAACACAGAGCATGATTTCAAAACGGAAAAATAGAAAGTGAAGTCCTGACGGGTATACCTCCAAACTTAGCGTGGAGTCTGACCCACAGGAGAGGTAATACAAAACATGAGCAGGGCCACCAGAGTACAACCCAGCCAATTACAAACATCAAAGGTTGATGTCCAAGGAAGGAGGAAATCCATGAAGGAGACTGATACCACTACTAATTATTATACACAGTTATAAGCCAGATCCAAGTTACCTCATCTTTACAGTCCAATGTTACACATAAGGAAATGGTATGTGAAGGACTGAAGAGGTAACCCTACAGCTGCTAAATACCCAAGTGTTGTTCTTCCCAATCCTTAGTGCTATATCCCAAACTGGGCAGGAGCTAGGAATTTCTTTAGGTTAAAGTCAAATTTTTCCTTTCACTATCCTCTAGCTGAGGTTACCATATGGCTTATTTGTGGATTTAGAGGCACAACAGGTGGTTGCGGCTTCGGGGGAAACATTTTTACCGTATTTTTTAAAAACACCGCCCTGACGAATGGCAGCTGAGTGGGAAGACTGGTCCTTCTCTACAGTACCCTGGAGGGCAGGCGCTGCTTTTCCCCACTGTCCTCTCCAGGCAGCTCCAGCTCCAATCCTGGCTCATGCAATTTTACGATTTTTAAAGAGACACAGAGAGGCAGTTTCATGTATGACCTACAAAATGTTTTAGTCTAAAAGCACCAGTCAAGTACATTGTTTGGAAGAAGGGATTCTGAAGCTTGCCTATCATTTTGCCTTCCCCAATCAGAGAGGCAGAGGATACAAAGCCAACTATGAGAGGGGGGACTGAGGAAATTCTATGCTCAATGGTAAGAACTTTAACGCCTGCTTTCACTGGACTTGCAGAATGGTAATGACCAGTCCTATACTCCCCAAGCAAGAGACTGGAGAATGTCCTCACTGGCAAGGCTAAACAAATACACACATGCACACCACACACATATGCACACACACAAGATCTATAGCGACTGACAGATGGGCATCACCCTGAGACAGTGTTGGTTTCCACCTGAATTCCAAACTTTGAATCTCATATGAGGCTTCTCATCTGCATGTCTGTACCTGAATCTTCAGCATGAATGGACACCAAGGTAAACAGACATTCAAGGAAAGTCTCTAATGGGGGAAACAGAGACCAAAACTAGGAGAAGAAATAAAGGAATGTGGACAACAAAAACAATGCAGAGAAAATACTTATAGTAATAATTAACATTCTAAGAAAAATGAGAAGATAGAACTATAAAGTACAAATATGATATAATTTTTAAATAAAATAAAAAAGTTTTTAGAAAAATTTTAAGGGACAAAATAAAGTACCTAATCTTAAAAACTGAATATAAAACCAAGTAAATCCCTCATAAGATAGAATAAAAAATAAGATGAAATAGAAAATAGAAAAATCTAAGAATATTGCTCAGTCCAGGAGGTTCAATATCTGATTAATAGTTGTGCCAGAAAAACAAATAAAAAAGATAGTAAATGAAAAATTATTTTTAAAAATACAAGAAAATTTCCAGATTGAGTTTCTACATCAGAAGAGCTCACAAGATGACTAGCACAACAACAAAAATCTACTCATTTTCAAAGTTTCAAATTTTAGATATCAGAGATAAAGAAACCCTAAGTTTCCAGAAGCAAACAAAAACAGTTCTATACAAGAAAGCAGAAATTAGAATGTAAGTATATTTCAAAACAAAAACACTAACAGCTAAAAGAAATGACTTCAAAATTCTGAAGGAAAATGAATTCCAACGTAGACTTCTAAACGCAGCCAATTATCAAGTAACTGTGAAGATAAACTTTATAGATTTGCATATTTACAAGTTTTCAAAATATCATTTTCCACAAACCCATCCTCAGGAATCTATTGAAAAACATGTTTCACCAAAAGTATAAAGTCAAGAAAGAAAATGCGAAACATGGGTTTAACAAAATAGGGTTCCATGTCTAATCCAGGAGAAAGATGAGGGAAATGCCTAAAATTCCTAGAAGACAGATGAAGGTAATTCCTATAATAAAAATTTTAAGTTCCAGGGCAACAGTTAGGTATTAATAGAAGGCCCAGAGAGCAACCAAAGAAGATCAGAAAAATGAGAAAATGGCCATAGGAGAGTTTCAAGAAATAATAAAAGTTGAAAGAATACTAACAGTAATAATTAACAATGTATGATAGATTACCTAATGACTATGGCTATATTTAAAACATATTTCAAGTACATCAGAGTGTTTGTATATGATGCAGAGGAAAGTAAATAGAAAACAAAGAAACTTGAGGCCATTATTAACTCTAAGGAAAACAGAAAGTTGCACAAAAAAGAAATAGGATTTTAGCACATGATGAGGTACAGCTTTGAACTACATTGGGAGAACAGAGGGATTCGTGTAAGAGGGCTACATCCCCCTCCTCTAGGTTAGAAGTCAAAAGATAACAGAAAAATTAGAAAACACCCACAGAAACATGTTATTGGGGAAAATAAAGATAAACAGCAAGAGAAATATGTAAAAGTTAAAAAGTAGTGTTTCTGAGGAGTAGGAAAAAGGAACAGGAAAGGGTGGGCAAGGGATCTTATTTTTCATATAAGACTTTTAGTAATATTTGAGCTTTCAAATTACACACAAGGAGGAGGGGTTGGGTCACCAGAAGAAACTGCGGGACTCTCAGGCCTCTCCTGTGAAAGGGCCTCGCACCACAAACAGACTTACTCAGACTCACTCCCTCTGGGCTCCTGCACCGGAGCAGCACCCTAAAGAGCACCAGTGGCATGTGGGGAGGAACTGAAGTATCTGGTATCAGGGCGAGAGCTAGGGGACAGTTTCCTCCCAGGCAGAACTACGGACAGCAGCCACTGTATCTTGTCTGAGCCCTTTCCCACACAGAGCCATGCTGTGGCAGTACCATATCTGAATGTCCTCCATCAACCTGGCTTACACAGTAAGCCCCACCCTGACAGTTACCTAAGGGTCCACCCCATCTGACTTATAGACCCACCCAAGCTGGTAACAGTAGCTTTTCCATAAGAAGGGCTGGGCTAGCCACAGGCTTTGACCTTCCTAAATCCACTCAAACAAGCAATAGCTGAGTGCAGGCCCTGTAACTCTTGCTGAGTGTCCCCAGGCCCCACACGGGCAACAGCCATCTCCAGATCACTTTATAGCTTATACCAAAGGGCCCCAGACAGAACACAGGTGGAGGCTGACCTTGGCCTGCACCACCTGGGAAACTCCAGAGGCTGTGCACCCAGCAAACAGTTACAAAGCATGATGGAGCACCACCCAACCACCTCCACAAGCCACAGAAGGAGATGGTTGCTGGCCAGGGGTCATAGCCAGTCCTAGCAGCTGTCTGGACTGGGTAAATCCCTCCCATTGACCTGCTGATGGCAATCAAGACTCATCTACAAGAGGAGGGAGTACTCAGCCCAGATGAAGGGCACACCTCAAATACACAGCATAAGAGAGAGGGGAAGCTGCCACTGGACCCTACAGGACACCTACTAAATTAGGCCACGCTACCAAGATGTGGAGTCAAAGCAGCTCTACCTAATACATAGAAATAAACACAAGGAGGTCTTCAAAATGAGGAAACAAAGAAACATGGCCCAAATAACTACAAAAAAACTCCAGACAAATAACTAAACAGAATGGAGATAAAAATCTATCAGCTGGAGAGTTCAAAATACTGGTTGTAAGGATGCTGAAGGAACTCAGTGGGCACTTCAAAAGCATAAAAAAGACCCAGGCAGAAATGAATGGCACACTAATTGAAATAAAGGACAGTTTACAGGGAATCAACAGTGAAGTAGATGAAGCCAACAATCAAATCAATGATTTGGAAAATAAGGGGAAAAAAGACATACTATTAGAACAGCGAGAAAAAAGAATCCAAAAAATTGAGGATAGTGTAAGCAGCATCTGGGACAACTTCAAATGTTCCAATATTTGCATCATACAGGTACCAGAAGGAGAAGAGAAAGAGCCAGAAATGGGAAACCTATTTGAAAAAATAATGAAAGAAAACTTCCCTAATTTGGTGGAGGAAAGAGAGATACCAGTCCAGGAAACATAGAGAGCCCCAAACAAGATGGATGCGAAGAGGCCCACTCCATCATAATTAAAATGCCAAGGGTTAAAGACAGAAAATCTTAAATGCAGCAAGAGAAAATCAGTTGGTTACCTTTTGGGGAATTCCCATAAGACTGTCAGCTGATTTCTCAAAAAAACTACAGGCAAGAAGGGGCTGGAAAGAAGTATTCAAAGTGATGAAAAGCAAGGATCTGCATCCAAGATTACTCTATCCAGAAAAGCTATCTTTTAGAATCAAAGGGCAGATAAAGCTCTTCCCAAACAAAGTAAAGCTAATGGAGTTCGTCATCACCATGCCCTTATTGTATGAAATGCTAAAGGGGCTTACTTAAGAAAAAGATCAAAACTATGAACATTAAAATGGCAATAAATACATAACTATCAACAATTAAATCTTAAAACACAAACTAAGCAAACAAGCAGTACAGAAACATCACCATAGATAGAGAACACTGCGGTGGTAGACTGTGGGGAGGGAGGTCTGTGGCAATGGGGGAAAAGGTGAAGGGATTAAGAAGTACTACAGAACAGGCAGGGAGATGTTAAGAGCAAATATAGGAAATGGAGTAGCCAAAGAACCTATATGCATGACCCATGGACATGAACAAAGGAGGGGGGATTACCTGAGCTGGTAGGGGGTGCTGGGTGGATGGGGGCAAAGGGGGAAAATTGGAACAACTGTAATAGCATAATCAATAAAAAATAAAATAAAGTAAAATTATATATATGTATTACTTTGATATAAAGTAGAATTCAAAAACACAATAGAAAAATATTTATAAATAAAATAATATAGATTTATCAAAGTGATCACTTTATAAGTTATGTGTCTATTCACAATATTGTACACCTGAAACTAATGCAATATTATATGTTATCTGTAATTGAAAAATGTTTTTAAATTATATAAATTTATAATTAAATTATATTAAAAAACAAAAAATATGTAAACTCTGATCCATTAAAAAAATATAAATATAGGGGGTGGTGGAGATAGAAGAGTGTATGGGGGGCTACATTGGGATGGGAAAAACAATATATAATTTAAAAAGAAAAAGAAAAATATAAATATAGCAAGACCTCAAGTAACTTCATTTTGTTCCACATTATTTCACTATAACACTTGATGAGATGCCATAGGCACTTAAGTCTTACTTTTATCAATTAGCCTTTTGTAAAACTGGATTCTTTATACATCATGTCAGTTAAGTTACATAACCTATTGAAGATGTTAGTGAGCACTTACCGGTACACACACACACAATCACACACACTTAGTAACAGCCTCTAACTGTTACTAGTGATTACCTCTGAGTGGCGGGGTTGCAGGAGTTTTGCTGGTTTCGTTTTTTCATGCCAAGGATCTGCATTTTTATTTTAACAAGAAATAAACCTTTCCCACAAAATATTTTAAAATATTTGCTTACCTTAGCTGATTTTTTAATGTTTAAGCCTTTATCCAGCTTAAAAAGAACTGTCATGTTGTACCCAGTCTGGCTTCCATGTCCATGAGGCCACCAAGTTTCCACAGTAATATTCTTTTGAGAAATAATCAAAGTCATTCTAAGTAATCTGTGGCATGTTGCAGCAAAATAATATACTGATTCAGAGCACTATATTAATTTCTCAGAGAAATTCTAGGTTTTTAAACAATATAAATCCCTTTCCTCATAGTATGCCAAATTATACCACTGTATAGATAATATTTAAAAGTCAACATGCTAGGAGTTTCTCATGGATTAATTTACAAAAAGGGAAAGGAAAAAACAAAATAACATGGATGTTCACAAAAACAATTCTTCTCACTTCTATCACTCAAGCTAACATTTATTCTACATTCTTAACATTTAGAATTGGATTTTGAGATTAATTCTTCTTTTAAGCCCACAACAGGAAACTGTTTTAAGTTCTTACTTTATCTGAACAGTTGCTGAATGTTGATGCACTCCATTCTTTTCCATTCAAAACTATCAGTTAGAAAAAATTTTAAAAAGAAAAGGTAAAATCTAGCCTGCTTCTACCCATGAAAGATCATGGAACTAGAATTCTGCATGTAGAATAAACATCAATATTCAAACTAATTTACAAGTACCAAAAATAATCACTGTATTTAAATATAATGCTTAGAATGTATTTTGGATTTAGAATACTGCAAATACTGCAGAAAATTAAAATATAACACATCTGGTTCTTGAAAGAAAAGAATGCCAAATTTAACACATATATTCCATTTTCTAAATCTTAAGATCTGGGAAAATCATTCCTTAATTCATACTCACACACAAAAAGATATGAGAGGCTAAAAGTGAGGGCGAATATGGAAAAAGTACGTTTTTCTTTCAGACTCAGACCCTTCTTTCTAACCATTTCTTTTGAACAATATTGCTTTTCGTCTCACGCTTCTCAGGAAGTATCATCACTCACCTTGTTAATTTTCACAAAGAGCTTAACAATCCTTTCCCCAGGCTGAAGTTCAATGCTGTATGTCTGCTGTGTGTGCAATTTAGGGATTTCTACGATCACTTGACCAGAGACTGGCTTTGAGCTGACAACATCAAAAGAAGACTCTATTTCAAGATTCCACCCCTGAGCATGGTTATCTAAGGCATAAAGAGAAAAAGAAAAGAAAAAATATATATATAAAATATGCCAACCATTTTCACTGAACTCCTTAGGGTTCACTGAAGAAAAGACCAAAGCAGCTTCTACACTAGTAAGTTCTCCACAGATGCTGCCATGATAAAAGGTTCAGTGGAAATTCTCTTTTAATCTTTAGTTTAATCCTTTATGCTGGAGAAGAATAATTAAAAGTATGCCTTTTACCCATACTCTATTCTAAAAAACATTACAATAACAAGTCATAAAAACTTTATAAATAGGGTGCAAATAGAAAATTACAAGTAAAAAGACAGCATAAATTTTCCAAGATTGATAAATGCTTATTCCTTTTTATAAAATAAGGTAAGAAACACGAAGGATCTTAAGCCATATAATAAGGTATAAACTCAGATGTATTTCAATTACTCAAGCATGAAAAAAATATAAGTATATTTTAATGTAGATTATCTATCCAAGAAATATTTACTAAGAAATTTCCATGTGCCATGTATTTTGCTAAGTACGGGAATAAAATGGTTGACCAGGAAGAACTTGGCCCTACCCTCATGAACTAAGTCTAATGGGATATACACATGTACAAAAGTGTAATAATATTAGGATGGAAGGAGTAAATGGTTACTCTGAGAAAATATTCACAGGAAAGAGACCTTAACTTTCAGATAGCGAGGGAAGGCCTTTACGAAAAAGAGGTATTTAGCTAAGCCCAGAAGGCTACTTTAGCTACATTCAGAGGAAAACAACAAGAACTCCAGGCCCAGCAAAAGGAAGTATGAAAGGCCATGAGGAAGAATGAGCAACAAGGACACAGGCAATGATGAAGTGGTGAGGGAGACCAGCATGACTGAGGAGGTGTGCGAGGCCCAGCTCACGCTGGATCATGTGAGGAGCCTGGCAACTTCACACTCGATCAATGGGGAGGCACAGACGGTTTTCATCATAAAAGATAACAGCATCAGATTTGCATTTTAAAGATGGGAGGTTATTGGCTGACAAGTACCTTATAGATCCTTCTCTATAAATAAGGAGGGGACTGAAAACTTTCCAATTTCATCATCACAAGTTTGTATGTTGATCAAAGACCAAAGACTTTACAACTGGCCTTCCTTCCGAATGCAGAACCACACCAGACCTGTTCTAAGAAGATCACACCACATCTCATCACTTGCATCTTCGATCAGCCAAAAGTGTAGATGGATGTGATACACACTGAAAAAAACCTAATCCTGGACTTAAGGACTATTTTTATTTATTAATTGCTTCACTCTCAGGAACACAAGTCAATGAGCCCTGAATTAGGTTTGTTCTGATGCAGCCAATTTTTCAGTTTACCCACCCATAGTCTCCATGTTTTTCCAAGACACAGAAAAATATATCAAGACACTTTCAGTTAAAGATGCTTTTCTCCTACTAAGTATATACCAAGGCTCTCAGTTTTCCTTTTATGGCATTTGCATTGTTTTTTAAACAGAAGCACACACTCTCATCCAAAGTTGTTTGTTTTCTAAAATATCCCTAAATCTTTAACAGCTACATAACCTTTAGATGCCTATCATAATTCCTCTGGCTTCTCTTATTTTAAGAAAGAATAACAGATCACATTTGCCAAGAACGTATTGTAAGCCAAGCATTGTTTCACGCTTTCAACATGTATTAACTTATTTAAGCATCCAACATAGCTATAAGGTTAAGTTCTACCATTATCACCATTATATAGATGAGAAAACTGAGGCACAGAGAAGTTAAGTAGCTTGCCCAAGATATTGGATATGAACCAAGACAGTGTGAAACAGACACTGTACACTGAGCCTCAGAGTAATGCCAGTCTTACCCAAATAATTTCCCCTAAACCATGTCTCAAAGGTGCTCAGGAATTTTATAGTGGGGAGGGAGTCTCACTACATAGGGAACCATTTGTTTTAATGATATCAAGCTATGCTATGCATCAAATACACCCTTTGGCTAAGTTTTTAACTGCAATAGCACAGATTCATAAAACTTGAACTAGAAGTATGCTGACAGATCACATAGTCTACTTCACGATGAGTGTTGGTTCCCTCTAGACCACAGGCTGGCAAACTACGGTCCTTGGGCCAAATCTGACACACCTTTTGTTTCATAAATAAAGTTTTATTGAAACACTGAATCATCTTCCCCTACCATCCAAAAAATTTTCCTCCCTCCCTCCCTCCCTCCCTCCCTCTCTCTCCCTGTCTCTCTCTCTCTCTCTATCTCTCTCTCTCTCTCCCCATCTGCCCCGCACCTACTCCATATGTGAGGACATAGAGAGAAGGGTAGGCATCGGCGAGCCAGGATGACAGCCCTTACCACAAACCGAATCAGTCAGCACCTTGGTCTTGGACTCCCAGCTTCAATTCAATTTCTGTTGCTGAAATCCCCCAGTCCATGGTACTTTGCTACGGCCCCCCAAGTGAGCTGAGACACCAGCTGTGCTCATTTGTTTACATGTCGTCTTCGGTGGCATTTGCACACATCCACCAGAGTTGAGTATTGCAACAAAGGCCATGGGACCCTAAGAGCCTTAAATATTTACTACCTGACCGTTCACAGAAAAAGCTTGCTGATCCCCATGCTCAAATATTTCCCCCAAATGATCATTCTAATCTTTCTTTAATATCTATGACAAAAACTTCTGCTTTCACAAAATAGGCTTACCTTTTTTGCTAGCCTTGACTATTGTCAAGTCATTTTTTACACTGATTTGAAATCCACTTTTCTTTAATTTCCACTTAAACATGTACGTTCTGCCTTCTAGGAACCTCCTAGCACCCAGCAACCAGCAAGTTCAAGCTGGTTCCTTTGCCACAGCCTATCACTTCAGCAGAGAGAATCTGCTGCCTATAAGGGCCTCTGGACAAATAGTGCAATTCCCAAAGGGCTGGCCAAATTCCCCAGTTTCTGTTGCTCCTAACATGGAATGTTCTAAAGCAAATCGGCACTCCTCTGGAGCTTATTCTGTTAATTCCCTTCAGTGCCAATAAATGGAAACATTAAGGCTGTGGAATTAAAACACAATATGAAGACTCACAAGCCTATTGTGTCATCAGCCGGTTCCCTATACCAGCGTATTTTACCCTTTCCACTTCTTCCAAAAAGAGTTCAACCGTTTCTTCCAGAAGCCATGAGGAATTTAAGTCTTCAATGGTTTAGGTTCACAAAACATATTTAAAGTCTTTAATAATCAATAATTTTCCTGATATTACCTGTTTACTTCTTTTCATTTGCTAATTTGAAAATATATAATCCTATTCCCTAGGTAAGAAGAGCACCCTCATAAATTAAGACCCATTTCTAAAATATAGCTCCCTATCCTAGCTCTCCTAGAGAATGCCTCTCCCCACCGTGCCCCTCCCCACGCAGCTCTCCAGAAGTGGAATGGAAGATCATCTCAAAAATCAACAGAGTACTGAGAAGGGGAAGAGGAAAGAAAAAAGACCCTTAAACGACTCAAAATTTCCTCCCAGGACTCCCTCCCAACTATACCAAGATTTACATCTTCTCCTTAGCCTGAATAATCAACTTGGGCCCAAACAGGACGGGAACTCTGTATCAAAGCAGGGTAGACAGGCCAGGGGGACCTGCGCTCTCTACAACTTGAGGTCTCCCTAGCCAGAAGCCTCAGTGATGTCCTAGCTTCTGTCCTGCTCCTGCATAAAAGACTACAGTTGACATTTGTTCCATATAACCTCAACCAACCAGGTAGCAACCAGGGGATGGCAGATAATGTGCTTCTGCCACTGACTCATTTTCAGATTTTTCCAAATCTGATTCAGCAAGGTTTCTTTAAAAATAAAAACAATAAAAAAGAAGCCCTGGCTGGTGTAGCTCAGTGGATTGAGCACGGGCTGCGAACCAGGCATCGCAGGTTCGATTCCCAGTCAGGGCACATGCCTAGGTTGCAGGCCATGTCTCCCAGCAACCGCACATTGATGTTTCTCTCTCTCTCTCTCCCCCTCCCTTCCCTTTCTAAAAATAAATAAATAAAATCTTTAAAAAAAATAAAAACAATAACAAACACACCAGCCACCATGAGTCTGGCCTGGATGGGAATTTATGGGGAGAATAAGCAGCTACACAGCCCAGACTACTGTGTGCTGCTTCTCCACACAAACAGTCTCCAAGACGACTCCAGTTTGTGGACGTATGACCAACAATATTAACCTTTAAAATTCTCCAAAACATGCCAGCTCCTTTTATATTTCTGTACAGACTACTTCTTTGTCAAGATGTGTCCAGGAAGAAAACACAGCTTGATTTAGTTGTCTAAGAGGAAAAACAAATGTATAAGAAGACATGGAAATAGAAAAATCAGGAGATGGCTGAGTTACATTAATTCAGGTGTGTCTATTACTAACAGCAATTGCAGAACTGATGGCACTTAAGCCTCAAGTATCAACGTCTTCCTGTGTCATATGCCTAGCTTCAAGAAAAAGTGGGTTCCTCCGCACTTAGGCCCTCAGTGCCTGCTATGGTACACAAGCACAGGGAGAGACCCATGGGATGTGAGAGGCAGAGGGAACTTGGCAGTCTCCTAGTCACTTTGCAGAGGAGCTTGCTGAGGCCTAACTGCAGGATCTAGCTCCAAAGCCTCCAAGCCAGTGGACAGGATGAGGACCCCAGCTTCCCGACTCTGGCATTCTCTACCTTCTCTGCACCTCTCTCAGAGGTGCCTACAAAAAGAAGACACTAGCGGGCACACATACTGATTGAAACTTGTAGAAGAACAATGACGAAAACCAAAAGCAAAAGTACTTTTTGTCTTTCAGAGTCTAAATCCAAGTGTTAAATATATCCAATGGGAAACAAAGCATTTGGGGGGATTGTAACAATAAAATGTTAGCCTCTTCGTAAAAAAGAAAGAACACGGAAATCTACAAATGAGGATGTGTCTCACCCTCCACTACATGCATAATTACATGGTGCCATAGTTCCCCCATTTGTCAAAATACCATCTTTGTAACCTAAGCTACCTGTAGAGGTCATGGCAACAGTTATGCGAGAATTTCCGTCAAACACTGAAAATATGTTTCTTGAATAATTACTTTCTGTAAGCCTTGACAAACACTATAAGTTACACCCCAACTCAAAAAAGCAAACATGTTGAATCTACTTAGAGAAACAAAATGCACTCAGAGGTCACAGTTAAGAATCCAGATGGCATCTGGGGGTTAAGAACTGGCGGAGAAATGGAAGAACATTAAGGTCAGCCTGGGACAGATCTGCAAACATTGGTAGGTTGCTTATGTAAGATAAAAAAGATGCTTCATCTATCTTCTTGGGGTGTGTGGTAGGGGGGAGCTATTCAGAGACAGCTGCCTTGATTAGCTTCGCCCTGCTGAGCTGCTCACAGCTCTTCCTCTTGTGGCTCTCTTCTCGCATCTTTAACAGAGGATGAAAAGCTACAGTGAAAAGGCAGTCCTGAACATTGGAGGACACAGTAACGACAACAAGCTGAAATGACCAATCCACAGAACGTTTAAATTCAAATGCAGGAGATTTTCCTACGCTCCTGCAGGAATTACAGCACAGACTTCAGCAGCTGCTTTTCAAAGAGCGAACAGCTTGCATTAGCCTGAAAGGCAGGTTCACAGTTAGTCACAACAGCTGTTTTCCCCTTCTTTACTAAGCAGTAAAGATCTCCTTGCCTACTCAGCAGGACAAAATCCTCAAAGATGAAATCCAGGCAAAACAGATGCAAAACACCTCCCCCCCCCAAACAAGGATAAATTGGTAAATTCCAGAGTGGGGGGGGGGACCTATTTATGCAACAAGGGAGCTAATCAGAGGAGAAATTATTCAAGCAATCTAGCTACCCATAAAGATATTTTCAGAGGTGAATACTGCCATTTTCATGAGTAAATAATTCAGTGATAAATGGAAGTGGTTCAAAATGAATGCAAGAAAGAAAATAAATGCATCAAATAAGGCACTAAGCAAGACTGACATATCTCTTTGCTCTATTGTATTAAGCTGTAAGCAAAGGGCAGCACTGACCTTCAATAGAGGCTTCTATTGGACATGCCAGGGTGGGGCTGAGAGCTAAACCCACTCCTCCAGCTCTGAGTCTTGGAGAAGGGAGGAGGGGAGGGGCTCTAGGCGGAGGCAGCAAGTTAACCTGAAGAGGATGGAAGAAGGCAGCATCTGTGAGATGCTGGAACACAACTTAAAGACCCACAGCTCACCTCAGCTCAAGAGGAGGAGTCGCATGCTGAAAAAATCTATCTCTACACTCTCTTTTCTGTAACTGTGGTAACAAAAGATTAAACAATTTGTAGGATCTCAGCAGAACATACTTACTACATATTTAGACTTAATGTGTTGATGTAACCTTATGAAAAGCTTAAGAAACTAGACACTCATCCCTCCCTAACTAATTTTAGGACCTAATGTGAACACTTCACACCAGATTACTAATACGAAAGACCTAGTATAAAGAAAATAATAAATGAACCCCTGCCACCCCCCCACACACCTCCGCCCAACTCCTCCACCACCACCCCCACTACCATACAGGGCCTGCATTTTGGGCCAGATTATTTCCTTGTAAAAGTCCAAATCTCTGGAACTGGGGCACCCCCACTCCTACACACACCAGTTGTCTTCTCCCCATCTACCCTCCCATCACACCTTGGAAACCCAAGTCCAGCCCAGACCTTCCTCTCCCCTCCCCCCCGCACATGGGGTTAGTCTTCCACTCTCTCCCCAAGGGAAAAGAGCAGCAGAATCTTGCTGGGTTTCCACATCTGGTAACAAGCATCTGAGCTTCCCTTTTCAATACCAGGGTCAACTTTCACTGTTTAAAATACTGAAAATATGGGTGCCCAAAACAGCTATTGCTATTTAAAACCTGACTAGAATATTTCAGGCTAAGAATGAATCATTCAAATAAATATTTTCTCATGAGGTTTCAAAGAAAGTCTCACCAATGCATTGGTGTGCTTTGATACCTAGAAAAATGACAAGAGCCTAAGAAATAACGGAAGAAATTTTTGTTTTCCTTTGACTTCAGTACTTTTTTCAAATATAAATGTGTTTTTATTGTTTTAAACATTGAGGAGATGTAAAAATCATTTAGGAAGCTTAGGTTAGAATAAAACCAAACAAATGATCACAGGATATTGAAAAGTGCTGAAATTTAGCAACAACTATTACAAGGACTGAGATACAGAAAAAAATATTTTTATATATACAATTTACTTTATGTATATGTGTGTGTATGTGTATATAAGTAAATTTATTCACAAGAATTTCAAGTTAATTTCTTAAAAGTCTAACAGCCTTTTTCTGTCATACTATACACAATTATATTGGGAAATTATGATTGGTCATTTGATCTTCAGGGGTAAACTCACTGATCTTTTTTTTTTCAATTACTTTATTGTTGTTCAGTTGCAGCTGTCTGCATTTTCCCCCTCACTAATCTTATATTAAGACATAAATTGAACATTTAGAAAAGCAAAAATGTTATCCCTTTCTAGCCTCAACAGGAGAAAGCAGAAGGTGCCACATAGTCAAATTAATTTAATCCTTCAGAATAAGTTGGCTGAAATTACTAATAGATTGTTTTGTTTTAGCTATTTTTTCCCTTATTATAGAAACAATATAGGCTCAATAACTAAATTTAGATAACACAGTTAAGCAGAAGAATAAAATACAAACTATCTGTAATATTAATACCCAGAGATAGTCACTGTATTCATTCATTTTGATCAATCTCATTTCACACTAAATATTAAAAATTAATATATTATCTTTTAAATAAAATTTTTATATATTTACTATGAACTTTTAAAAATATTAAAAGTTCAGTGCCTGCTTCACAGTATATATCAAATAAATACATAAAAGTATCCAGAATATATTAGCTTATTCGTTTTATTATTTTTCAACTTTTAAAAATTTCTTTTGCTGGGGGGTGGGCTGGGCAGAGGTGGGTGAATGGGAAACAACCTGGGACAATTGTAATTGCATAAACAATAAAATAAAAATTTCTATTGATTTTAGTGATGAAAAAAATTCTGGAAAAACTCCTAAAGGAAGTTCCACTATTAATGCTTTCATAAATTTATGCTTCAATTTTCTTCATTACATCAAATAACCAAATTGAAATCTATAAAATTAATCAAAACTATATGAATGACTGCTTACTATGCTTAGGGCACATCTTCTGAACAGGAAGTGTATTTTTCTCTATGTTTAGTACAAAATAAAGTGCAGTCATAAAACATTTAAAATGTTCATGTGAACAACTGATTATGTGGAATTCAATTAAATTTTAAACATCATTTAAATTAATTGATTTTATTTAAATAAAATCCATTCACGCACTAGTGACTAATAAACTGAATTCTAATGACTCACATTCAGGAAGAAATGTTTAGCTTCAAACTCAAAATTTTTAATTAAACTAGAGAAGCATTATTCAAATTTTTTCAGGTCTCTGGAACTCAGTACTTATTGCTAACTTCCTGAAACACTGATTAAGCTTCAAGACAATTAAATAAATAACTTGTTGAAAAATGTTAAACTAGACTTCATTATATACACCTGAGAAAAACTCTGTGTGTGGATGGGGCAGAATGAACCAGAACCGTTATTTGATTTTAGTAGCACAACTCAGTTCAGCTCACACCTCTGAGGAATAGTTTCAGAAGTACTAAACTAGAGGAGCTAAAACAGCCACATTTATAGATGAAAGTTAAATTAGATCTTTTAATGCCTTTTAACATATAAAAATACCAGCAGCACCAAATGATCTCAACTATCAACTATCTCTGAATTGCTTTTGTCTTCTGTCTTCAAAAACAGATTTGGTTCCATAAAAAAGCAATCCAGAGTCTCCAGAGTCTGCCCTAAAGATAGCAGAACTCTTGCACTGACGTATCACATTCTTGTTTACTGATTTCATCGAGTTAGGCCTGCCCAGAACTGGACTGAGCATCACGAGCTAACACTGAAGACCAATCTTCTGGGGAGGGGGGTGGTAGAAGAGGGGATAGAAGGGATAAATGGTGACGGAAGGAGAATTGACTTGGGGTGGTGGGCACACAATACAATATACAGATGATGTGTTATAGAATTGTACACCTGAACCTATAGAATCTTATTAACCAATAACAATCCAATAATTCAATTAAAAAAAGAAAAGAAGATCCACCTTCATTCCCTATAGGGAACCGTTCCTCATGGAGTGGGAAATGTAGCCCAGCCCCCACTCGGAAAGGCCCGTGGGGAACGAGGTCGGCACACAGGACCCACACCTACGGATAGGTTCTCCTGTGGGGAATCAGGCCTGCGTTGTACCTAGGTTGCTATGAGACGTGCTTTTGCTAAAACTCCCTCACTCTGGATTGAGGCAGCAAATGTTTACTGCGTATCTTTAAAGTGACTTCCTAAAATCTGTGCTAAACTGCCCAAGTACTGAGTGTAACCAGTTCAATCACTTTTCCCCTTGATCTGTACATCCTTCTCTTTAAAATAATTAGCAACATTCTTTCCTTTGTTATTTGTAAAAGGTAATCATCTACAGCACACCTGTGCATAGTAAGTGAGGACCATCCTCAATGTAATATGCCCAGAAGAGCAATAAAAGCCTGTCCAGGCAGGGTCAGGGCCTACTCTCTCACTTAGAGAGCAACCGTACAGTCCCTTTTTCTCCACAGGACTCTGTAGTCCATGTGAATTTGTTCATCGCAGCCACAACACATGGGCCCTGCCAGCCAGGGTCTGCATCAATTCCTTAACTTCTCAAAACCTCACTGATCTTTGATTTTCTGAACTACTGGGGCTGCCATCCCAAAAGAGCATTACACAACATGTTTAGTTTGGTATTCCCTTATACCTCCCCTCCCTAACCAATCAACATGCAGGAATGAGATATGATATTTCTTTCCTATGCCAAATACACACAGTGCTGGGCCAAGAGCTCAACAAATACTTGACCAGCTTTTAACTGACTCCCTGACATCCATGAGATTTCTGAGCTTTTATTCAATGCTCTTTTCTTGTGAGAAGTTCCTTCAACTGAAAAAGTAGTATACTTTACCTTACAAAACTTTCTTTATGCTTTATTTGCCTTCCAGTTTATTTTTAATTCTCCAAAAGGCTGGTGTGCCCCAGCCATCAGAGGAGAAAATGTGCAGTCATAGCAAGTCAGCCTGATAATTTGAACTAATCAAGATCTTGGGATGGTGACAGTGACCACAGAGGCAGCAAAACGGAATACAAACCAGCAGGCCCAATTCTTTAAAAAGAACATGAGTTCTGGTTTCATCCCATCCCGTCGTCTGCAGAGGCTGGGATTGTGGGGTGCCTAGAAGGAGATTCCAGGTCCCAGCCTTGAGATGAGGAACCTAAGGCCGTGGGAGGTGAAATGAGTTATCCGACATACACAGCTAATTAAGTAGCAGGGCTGGGATTAGAACTCAGCTACCCTGCCTTTCAAATTTCTGATCAGGATCGTTAAAATGAGTCTGTGGAAGCAAACCCCTAGTGAAGTCTGTGGAAGCAAACCCCTAGTGATTTCTTTCTTTCTTTTTTTTTTTTCTTTTTAAGATTTTACTTATTTATTTTAGACAGAGAGGAAGGGAGGAAGAAAGAGAAGGAGAGAAACATTGACGTCTGTTTGCTTCTCAAATACCCCCTACTGGGGACCTGACCTGACCCATAGCCCACGCATGTACCCTGAATGGGAATCAAACCTGCAACACTTTGGTTTGTATGCTGGCATTCAAGCCACTGAACCACACCAGCAAGGGCCCCTAGTGACTTCTTAAAGCAAACTGTTGGATGACCAGTCATGGTAAAATTAAATTCTGTAGTAGACTATCCTGGCTTGACTGGATGGCTACATGAATATAGCCTTGGAGCAGACAGAAGAACATGTAAATGGACAACTGAAGAACACACATATGGGAATGCACTTATGCAAGGAAACAATGTGTTATACATAAGCACACAGAAGAGAAGGGTGTGAAGATATCAAGAGTACAGCACTTTTCATACTTGAATATTTTTTTAAAATATAATTTGTCATATTTTGTTAATAGTTGGTGATTTTTCACTGACGTGTTAGTAAATGTATAAAATTGTGATGTCCTGGCTGGTGTGGCTCAATGGATTGAGTGCTGGCCTGAGAACCTAAGGGTCACAGGTTCAATTCCTAGGCTGGGTCCATGTCTGGGTTGTGGGACAGGTCCCCAGTAGGGGCCTGTGAGAGGCAACCACACATTGATGTTTCTCTCCCTCTCTTTCTCCCTGCCTTCCCCTCTGTCTAAAAATAAATAAATAAAGTCATTTAAAAAAATGAAATTGTGAAATTAATTGTAAAGAATTCTTTCATATTTCAGTTTTAGTCTTTTTCTTTTACCTTTATGTCAGTGTGCAGAAAGCAAAATAGAATTTTTTAAAAAAGGAAACTCTTAAAAGAAACAAAAAACAAACACTTAGCTTGGGAAAACTAGAGCAACTCATACTTTCATTCTTTTTAAAATATGTTAAAAGGTATGGACCTGCTTACCTATCTGCTTTATATTGCAAATTTTTATTACAAATCACAGTTTGTACATATTTTTCACTTTTTGCAATTTAATGTGTCACAAAATTTTTTCAAATAAGTGTCCAAAAAGTAAATCTATATATTCAAATTATAAACCCAATTCTTGCAACTCAGTAGAGACTCGAAAAAGTCAAAAGGAAGTCACATATCTTAGCTTACCATATACAGGGGAAAACATGAAGTAGTTCAGATGACAAATGTTATAGGCTTCAATCCTAACATCTTTCCAGATGCCCTGGGTAGGAAAGGAAGGCCCCCAGTCCCAACTAAAGGAACACTGCTCCTGTAATTTCAAGGGGAAAAAAAGAAGATAGATTCTGGTTACCATGAAATGTAAACATTATTTTTTTTAAGTTTTCTTTTTAAGATATTATAAAAGTACGTATTAGTTTGCTGGGGCTGCCAGAACAAAGTACCACAGATTGACTGTCTCAAACAACAGAAATCTATTTTCTCACAGTTCTAAAAGCTGGGAATTCCCAGCACCTAGGTGTTGGTATGAATGATTTCTCCTGAAGCCTCTCTCCTAGGCTCGCAGGAGGTACCTTCTCACTGTGCCCTCACAGAGTCATTATTCCGTGTGCTTGCACACACCCTTAGTGTCTCTCTCTATTGTCCAAACTTCCTCTTCTTGTAAGGTCTTCATTCTTAATGGATTGGAACCCACCCTAACAGTCTCATTTAACTTGGTCATCTGTTTAAAGACCTTATTTCCAGATAAGATTACATGTTGAGAGTTCCGGCCCAGATGGAGACATAGGCAGTCGCATTGTGCTTCCTCGTGCAACCAAAACTAACGACAACAAAAATTGAGAAACGATAAACAACCAGAACAGAGGGAAATTAATTAAACAGAAGTCGGGCTCCAGTACATCCAGACCGGTAAGGAGCGGTGGAGTAGGAGGCCTGCGGAGTGGGATTGAGGGGTCCCGGCGGGAAGAAACTCTGGCTGGCAGGTGCGGGCGCGCAGGGCGCAGACGGCAGCGGACGGACCGGTGGCGGACGCTGGGCGCGGGAGGCGACTAGCAGACCCAGTGAGGGGCGCAAGGCAGCTGGCTGTCTGCAGCCACAGCCCCGGCGTTTCAAAGCTTAAGAGCCCCATCTGGGAGCTGAGGCCGGGAGACTCTCTCAGCCTCACAGGAGACTTCTCGGGGAAGCACACAGAGTCCGAGAAAGTGCACTTGCCCACCGCCCGGGAGCCAGCACAGGAAGGGCCCAATTTGCTTGTGGGAGGCAGTGGAGGGGACGGAAGTCCTAGAGAGAGCAGAGCAGGCGCCATTGTTCCCTCACAGACCCCGCCCCCACATACAACGTCACAACCCAGCGACTGGGGTGCCCCGCCCTGGTGAACACCTAAGGCTCCGCCACCCTTACATGACAGCCACAACCAAACCAAAGGAAAATAAAAAAGATGGCTCAAACAGATTTGAAAGCCCCAGAACCAATTTTTTTAAGTGACCAAGAGATAGCTGAACTATCAGATGCACAGTTCAAAGCACTGGTGATCAGGAAGCTCACAGAATTCGTTGACTTTGGACATAAATTAGATGAACAAATGCAGGCTATGATAAGAGAAATGAAGGAAAACGCACAGGGAAACAATAGTGAGGGGAAGAAAGCTGGGACTCAAATCAATGGAGTGGACCAGAAGGAAGAAAGGAACAACCAAACAGAAAAGAATGAAGAAACAAGAATTCAAAAAACTGAGGAGAGGCTTAGGAACCTCCAGGGCACCTTTAAACGTTCCAACATCCGAATTATAGGGGTACCAGAAGGGGAAGAGGAAGAGCAACAAATTGAGAACTTATTTAAACAGATATTAAAGGAAAACTTCCCCAATCTGGCAAGGGAAATAGACTTTCAGGAAGTCCAGGAAGCTCAGAGAGTCCCAAAGAGGTTGGACCCAAGGAGGAACACGCCAAGGCACATC